>GL501545.1:1923315-1948436 GCA_000149185.1 Mayetiola destructor
TGAATATTTATGAAAAAGATTATTAATTACTTCAAATGAATTGCGTAAATGAATTACGGAAATGAAGTTTTAGCTTGGGTGAATGTAACGTCAATAGCAAAATAAATCAAATATCAAATTTTTAGTTACATTTTGGCAAGTTTATTGACAAATGCCAATTAATCGCTCTACTACAAGCCTGTGTAACTAAATGATTTTCAATATTTTTTCTGTGTTCTTTTGAATTTAATATTTTAACGATTACATTGTATTTAAGTAATACAGATTCATTGGTCCCTCATTTCTTGGTTTCTAATCACCGACTATAACAGCATTGCCACATTAACATTATTTTATTCATGCTTCTAAAATGAACATAATATTTGATACAGATAACAGTCCCAACTGTCAGTGGCATGTAATATATTTTTGTTTATATGTATTTGGTACTACCAAATTGTTCAGAAGGCGTTTATCATTAAAAAATGAAGGCTACTGAATGTTTTGAATTATTTTAAATTCTTAAACAAAACACTAATGCATATTTGGACAGTAAATAGATATTAATACAAATAGGCTAGAATAAAAATCGAAACACTATTCTCTTTTCCAAATTACCACACACATATGAAAAAAACATGAAAAACCAATCGCCTTTGTCCATAAGACTTTGAAAGAAAAGATCACATTGAGTTGGAAATAAATGTTAAAAACACATCACACGTATCTATCTGAATCAATATCTTGAACGATATCCACCGATGATTAATTACAGCTTCTTCGATATTCTCAATAAATAGTCTGAATATAACATATTGAACAGTTAGAATGCAGTCAACTAAATAGAAGTAAAATATTTGAATGAGGCAGTTAAAAATCTGTTGGATTTTTGCTCGTTGAATCATTTTAATTTCCTTCAAGAGCTGAAACTCATTTCATAAAATTATTATGAACGGTGGCACTAAGATGAGTCTAAAACTAGGGGAAAACTATTAAAAACCCAAATAAAAATCTATATTTCGTATAAAAATCAAACGAAATCCATGGCAACATGGAAGTTTGCGATTTGGTATATTTTTGTTGCATTTCTAAGGACACAAATGAAATAAATTAGTGACAGTGGACAATTCAATTTGAATTGAACAGCGCTCGCCGTCATTAATTTATTTTGATTTTTTTCAACTATTTCAACTATTTCCTGAATAGTTTTAGCTTTCTTTTACTTTTTTTTCGAGAATTTTATTGAGTTTTCGGTGATATCTCTCTCGTTGGAAAACGTTTAAATATACAGTATTAATAATGATTATAGATTGAATACTGGCTTCGTTTCACATATGAAACGCAACAATTTCTTGCCTAAGAGAGAATGAATTGAGAATATCCAATATCATTGGTAAATGACTCGCATCACTTTCCGCAAAAAGATAAGATGACTATTTGTTTTGAAGGTTATTAAAAGGTACTATTTAGACATTCAAAAGGAAAATTTATTTTGACAACATTCGAAATGTACCTAAAAACAAAAATGAGAACAATTTCGCATAAAAATAAACTGAAACTAAACAACGTTAACGATAAACGACTTATTTATTTATAAATTTGTGTACAATTTAGTTCAAAAATGTTCGTTTGAGTTCGTTGGAAGAATGAATGGATCATCCTGATTACCATATATCATTCCATCCGTTATTAGCTGTAATGATAATTCATTAGTTCCTTAAGTATGGATTATGTTCGATTTTCGATGGGCTAACACAGCCGGCATTTCGGTGGTGCAACATTATTTCCTATTCAATAAATCGTGATTAAAAAACTTATTAATAACAAATATTACTCAAATATTTGGTGGGCAACAAAAAATACAAGTATACTACCGAAGTAAATAGGGTACTGCGAAAACACAATGGACCCTTTTATCTTAATTGTAAAATAATTTTACGAATTCCTATGGGAGATATGCCCTTGTCGTTTAAATTGTGTGCGTGTGTGTTCGTTTTGCCCTACGATAAATGATGATTGAAATATGGCAAAAATTGACGAATTATAAAGATTTTAGATTTCGATTATAGTGAAAATTATTCTCTGAATTAGAAAGAGTAAAAACAGAAATTGATATTTTTTATGGAGGCTTTGAGCATTGAGCATTCAAGGCCTATGGATATAATTTCAAATGATTTTTTCAAGGATTTATCAAATAATATTCAAACATTTTCGAAGTATAATATCAAATTTTAAAAGAAAACATTTTCTGATATTCTTTATCAGATGAATATTACAAACCTGATAATATTCTATATACTTGATGGCATTGAACAAAAAATAAGAAGATGGAATCTTTCCGGACTTGGTGAGAAAAAGAACGAATGTAAGAATTATGAAAATAATTCATTTAAAATGGATTTAATTCGACGTAAAGATCATGAGCTTGAATATTTTTCGTGAACTGATATTTCATAAAATCGTACATTGTGTCAAATTTTCGTTGAATATCAAAAACCTATGAAGATTCATCAATGTGATTTTTGGGCCCGAATTAAATATATGACCTAAACAACTAGCATAAATAGGTTTGATCAATTTTAGTATTATTTTTGAATAGGGGTTCATGATAAACTCAATACCAATTCACAATTGACATAAAATTTAGGCTACATGTATGAATTCAACGAATTTAATGAATAAATGCCACCCGGTTGTGGGTAAATTATATTGAATGATGTTGAATTAACACATGATTCAATTCATCCATACAACCCAATATGATGATTGAAGAAAATGATGCGAATAAGAAACTGTGGTTTGATGGAGACTTCTCATCTGAGATTCCATTAAAAAATGGGAAAATTCACACTTTTTTCTCTGTCAAAAAAAAACAGCAAAAATGACAACTGTACTATGTAAAAATTGAAAACAAAAATACACGATTAAAAATTTAAAAAAAAACTTCTTTTCATGTACCAGAGTTAATTTTCTAGCATTGGAACAAAAAATACGGGTACCTAGCGTATAGCTTTTTTGAAAACCATTTCTGTTTTGAATTAACTTCAACAGGTTTCCAAAAAAGATAAGATTGATGGAATCTTTATGCCGCACACAAAAAAATCACCAGATTAAGTTCTATAAGTTTATTTCGTGATTATTGTTAGTTCAATTCCAAAATTAAATAATATGAATATCATCGGCTGAATTATGACATTTCATCCATTCCGAATCAAACTAACGATAATCCGTTTCACGGAATAAACTTATAAATTCAATCCGGTAATTTCGGAGTGTGCGCTCATCCATTTAAATCGAATTGCTGAGAAAAATGATGAGACTTCATTTTTGAGTTTTGGATGAAAATTTAGAAAAAATTTGAAATAAAATCCCTCCAAAATATCTGAGCACTATAAGCGTTCATCGTAGTTTTCCTTATGTTAATATTTCTGAAACCCCATGCTTTTTATTTTACAAAAACAAACACATTTCAATCGAATGAGAATAACATTTTTGATTTTATAATGTTGCAATTAATACAATGATCAGCATAGGAGATATTTTTATGAATACATTTGTGTAAGACAAAAAATCGTATTATACTAGAATATTTCGTTTTTAACACTTTCTCACATTTTATTTTGTATTTGCACTTTGTGTTTTTTTTTTCCTAATACTTACTATTTTAAGAAGAAATTCAATTGAACTAAAGATACGATCCTAATCAAAAACGAACTCTGTCCGATCCTTAATAAAAAAAAAAACCACGGGAGCAATGAATATTCAACATGTAACAAATTATTAAAATATTATTGGAGAATTAATTTGGACGAGGTTTCAATAAATTTTTAGATTAGAAACTTCTGTTCTCTCTTCACTGAAAGTCCGGATTAGCATAGTTTCGTTCGGACAGTTTTTTAGCAGTTCGTATTATAAAATTTTTACAGGGAATTGTTTTTCCAGGTTCACCAGCGAAATAAATGCATTTGCATGAAGAAATATGAAACAAAAAATTTGCGGCTGACCCGGCTGCAGATGATGCAGAATTTCTTTGGTCATGTTAAATTTCACAATATATCTCAGTTATATTATCATAATAATCAAATTAACAAGATAATGGGCCACATCACTAGTGGTTCAGCAGCGCTTCTTTTTATGCACTTTATTCAATTTTCGCCTCTTCATAATCATATCGTATAGCGCTTCTAAACCTTCTTGTAAACCATCACCGGTTATGGCGCAGGCTGCTTGAATGTACCATCCCTTGAATGAATTTGAATTGTTTGAATTGGGTGACACTGTCGTGGATGCGGATGATGCTTGAAATGAGAAATAGAAAAATGACCAAAATATGATATAAAAACCGTTTTTCGAGCATTCGTTTCAATAAAACTAGTTTTGAAATTTACTTATGTGATTGTGTGAATCCATGATTTGTGTTAAGTTTTGTGGTGAGTTCGAACTCGATACGGAACTAGTATTACTTATTGATGATGTATGTGGCGGGGTACCCGAGCAATCCGAAGATGCATCAATGCTTTTTGATTCAATACTGTTTATTTTAGTTGTATTTCCGCTACCTATATTAGTCGAGACCGGTAAAGTTGAAGCAGATTTGATCATTTGTGTTGGTATTGTTGTGAATGATAGCTCGTGTAAGCCAAGCAGTCTTTCCAATTCCTTTGGCTCTTTTGCACCAGGCAAATCTTGTTTATTTGCAAATATTAGAATTGGTACACCCTGAAAATAAATATAAAATATTTACATTTTATATTTCTTTTTCATTTATTTTATAGTTATAGTGAAAGAAATTCCGTAGCCAATTCAAACAATCGATTTTCCTACATGATTCTCTGAACATTTCGCTGTACGCATCAATTCCATTTTGGCCTCTTCCATGCGTTCAACGTCGACTGAGTCAACGACAAAAACGATACCATCCGTACAACTGAAATTTTAGTTATAAATTTAAACCAATTTTGTTCCTTGAATTCGGGAATTTGTTATTTGCATTTACCGTGTATAGCTGCGCCATAATGGCCGTAACTTTTCTTGTCCTCCGACATCCCAAACTAAAAAGTGTACACCTTTTGCCTTGCCCAATGCGCCACGAACCTTTTGAAAACAAAAAAAAAATCTACTGACATTTTGCAGAGTTGTGATGCACAGGATGATTTACCTTTTCGCAGTTAAATCCAATCGTTGTAACTGTGTTCAAATATTGATCTAATTTAAGGCGATATAATGCAGTTGTTTTTCCTGCTGAGTCAAGGCCCAACATTGCAATATGTAACGTTCCCTATTTGTTTTTTTGTTACATTTATTACGATTCGTATTAAAAAATCAGCATGTCAAACTTACATGTGTGGTTGGTAATGAATCTAAAATGGTTCCATTTTTCCCCATATTAGCACCCATTTTCTTAATTTTATAGTTTTCTAGTTTTTGTTAATGATCGAACGAAAAACTTCTGTGTTCTTCAACAATCCACCCTAGACCCAAATTTCAAATCATTTTGACAATAATCAGCTGATTAGGAAAATGTTGCCACTCTGAATTGAATGAAGTAAGATCAACGGAAACTGCAATGAAAGTAAATAATGAGATGAATCAAAACAATATTAATAATACACATTATAAGTTCCTTCATCATTCGATTTTCTCTTATGAACTGTGTACGTTTTATAACTCGTGGAACTTTTTCCTAAATTTCCAATACAACCGTTTACCAATAGCTGCTTAAGTATAAAGATACAAAGAATACGCGACGAACTGAAGCAGATTGAGAAAACACAGCGGACATAGCGATACTGTTGTTGTTTTTATCGGCTAGTCAACATTCAACATTCGTTGAATCGAATTAAAACATAAACAATGATAATGAGATATGACGATCTGAATAGAAAAAATAAAGAAAAATAAACCCTAAAGAAAGCAAAGCAACACAATAGAAATAATCGCATATTTAGAAATGGCATTTTTTTTCAGCGAAACGACTACGAGAATCGAAGAAACGAGCACGGAAATCACTGAACCGGTCTCTGAAATCACAGAAACGAGCACGAAAATCACAGAAACAAGCACGGAAATCACAGAAACAGATTTGTACAGATTCTGAATTCATTGAACGGTTTCTAATTTTTTTTGTATTTTTCTTTTCTATAGATTGCACAAATATTGAATTGTTTGTACAATTTCCTGAAACCTTCTCACAAATTCTAAATTCTTTGTACAATTTCCGAATTTTTTGTTCGATTTCTTTTGTTTATTTTTCATTCTCGTGTTTAAAATCTCTTCTGTTATTTCCGTGCTCGTTTCTGTGATTTCAGAGCCCAATTTTCTTTTTTTTTCCGAGCCCGTTTCTGTGATTTCAGAGACCGGTTCAGTGATTTCCATGCTCGTTTTTTCGATTTTCGTAGTCGTTTCTTTGAAGAAAAAAAAATTCTAATTTCTTACATGCCATTGAATAATTGTCTCTGGGCTCATAACGTTTTAGGTTTTTTCTGAATATAATTTTATTTGCTCGAAGAAATATCAGCCCAAATAATGCATATTTTTTCCAGCAATTTTCTATTTATTTTAGCAAACAATTTTTAAAAGTCGTTCGTTTCATGCAATGGGATTTTTGTCGAAAATGATACACTCTTTTTATTTCTAGCTACTGAAACATAATGATCGATGAATGAAGGTGACGGTGTAAACGAAAAGCGAACAACAGTGATGGAATTCTTGTTTTTTTGAGTTCTTGTTCCAAACAAAAAGGAGGTGAGAATTTCGTTGGAGTTTCATGTATCAAGCATCTTTCAAGTATTGGAGATTGATTTCGATCAATTTAACACAAAGAATTTCTTTTCAACGCTCCTCAGAAAATCACATTCATTGGCAATATTCTGTTCACAATTTTTTTTTGTTCGTTTGGTGGTCCGTCGACTTTGTTCTTCATCATCGTTTTACAGTTTGGCGACCCCCATTCAATCTATAGGTTTTTGGTTGTGGTGGTGGTGGTTGGACAGTTTGGTGACCCCCATTCAATCGTTAAATAAATGAATCATTTATTGTGTTTTGAACTTGTTTTTTCTGTCTATTTTCCTCGCTTCGACAGTTTATATGGTGTATACACTATACAACGTTCATTTTAACAGTTTCTCTATCGATGCTGTCATCTTTTATCCTCATCTGTCTTCACTTCTTGGTATTTACACTTTATTATAATAATATTCGATAATTGTCATCGAAACTCCTTACCTCTATCATAAAAATCTTTTGTTTTAACGAACTTCTCACTTGAATTTGATGAATACAATCAGATCACATACACATTCACTGGGCTGTAGCTGTTGTATGATTTGAGGAGATGTGGCCTATACGGAAAATCTTTTCTTTTTTTTCAAAGAAGACGAACAGTTGAATTTTCTTTAGGAATTGAATTTCTTATTTGGTGATTCGAAATACTCTCATTAGATCTGCAGCTCAGACTCTAAGTGAATTGGAAAATATTTCCATTCCGTTCACTTTCTATTTGGATTCCGATCAACTTCACAAATTTTATGCAAGCACAGCACACAGCACTAATTTGGTGAACAATTCTTTTGAAAACACTAGATAGTTTATAGTGCCGTTTTGATGTGTCTTTGCGAATGTTTTATTTCGATCTGAAATTATTCTCCACGTTTATAATCAAACGAATTACAACTTTCATCGAATTATTCTTGTGTTTTTTGCTCTCGAGTTCAAATGTTTTCAATGACAGACACAGAATATTTAGTAACGATTTAATCGTTCGAAATGTATTTATTCACCGAATTACACAATTAATATGTGAAGAAGTCGCAGATTCTGAAGAGCGTCAAAGATTTATCAATAATGATATATTGAATTCGGCTTTTGCATTTTCAATAGGTTGCTTCAAAATTTATAAATTGCTCCGAATGCGTTTCTACTTGGTCTGCTATCGATTTGACGATATTTTGATTTTCATTTTTATATTCCCATATCTTTTTCTATCTTTCTGTCATTCGTTCTTGCTCTTTCTTTTATATTTTATTTTCTTTTTCACACTTTACTTATTCGTATATAAATGTTGAATTGGTTCAGTAATTTGTGTGTGTGTGTATGTGTATGTGTGAAAACGATATAATTCTTTCTCGTTCATGCTTTGTTGCTCTTCAACGGAATCAACCTTAGCCATGAATACAACTATTTCACTCCGATTCGTTAAATTTTGTACGTTTGTTGTTGTTCTTGAATTTATTAATGGAATTTCAGAGTCCATTCAATATTCATACAGATAGTCACATACGTTGAATTTTTTTGGTAACGTTTCATTTTGAGTCTGACATTTTTCTTGTATGAGTATCGATGTTTATGTGTCTTGCTGTTCATATAAATTCTCGCTGTTATTTTGGGATTCCGTTTTCTCCACTATTCATTATTATTATTGAGTATAGATCAATTTGCATGTATTTCATGTTTCATTGGAATATCTTCTTTATTTCACTGAAATCATTTTATATCATCACCCATAAAATACTAACAAGCCACTAATAAAAATTCAATTACTAAATATAATATATTTATTTGTTATTTGGACATTTCCTTTCCGAGCTTATTTTGAGCCATTTTTCCATTGATTCAAAAAAAATTTCATACATTTTTTATTGTATCGATCATTTCCATCACTTTAAGTGCATTCATAATTTTTAAAAAACAGTTTTCAAAAAAAAAAAATTGAAAAAATTCAATTTCTGAGATTTTTTCCTTTTCGAAAAAAAAATTCATCCAATGCATTGGATCCATGGAGCCCCCGGTAGCAATATAAAATAAACCCCATTGACGATGATTGTATACTTGAGCGACTGCACTGAGACCGGAATCTGACGATTGAAGAAATAATTCGAAATTGCATAAATAGAATCAAATAATATTGCATATTGACGAACTCATAATTTCATATTGAAAACGGAAAAAAAATTAAACTTAACATAAAACATATTAGAACTTTCCGTTTTAGAACTTTGCCATTTTAGGACTTTCCGTTTTAGAACTTTGCCATTTTAGGACTTTCCGTTATTAGACTATTTGCGTAAAATAAATGCGTAAAATAAAGTAAAATGCGTAAAATAAAATAAAATGCGTAAAATACAGCACAATTTCGGTTATAATTCCATTTCATTTAATGTAATGCGACTACAGCACAATTTCGACTAGATTTTTGCAATTCATTTTGTTCATTTTCATCCTGTTGGTCCATTTTAAAGTTTGCTAGTCCTTAGTTTATTACTTCATTCTTCATTTTGTGCATGTTATGTAAAATGTAGAGTGCTCGATTCACATACACATTATCTTCTTTTCGCATGCGTAAACGTTCGTAAAAATTTTGAACAATACATATTGAAAGAATGAAATATTATCTCGTTTTAGTAAGATTGATCAAAAGAAAATGCACACTTTCGGATTCCAAATGTTTGCATCAATTTTTATTTTCAATTCAACATTCTTCATATATTGAATGTGCAACACAGATCTTGATGATAATTTCCACTTTTCTATTTCGCTTTTTGATGAACAGCTCGTGGAACTATATATTTTCAACAATTTTATCACTTGATCTTCCGTAAATACAAATTCGTTGTAAAATACAATGTTTCAATCAGCTAAATTGTCTCGTTCTCAACAACATAGCTGGCGCTGTTCGAAATTGTTTAAACTAAGAATGGCTGTTGTTTCATAAATGTAACAATGACTCTTTCTATTCGATTTCATAGGTAAAGCTGTCACTCACATAACCTTAAATCTTTTGACAGTCAAAATAAAACTGAACGATTCGTTTTGTTCTTTTTTGTTTGTATTCTCCCTCGCTAATCAGATAACAGTTTTGATAATAACTGTATAATATATACATTCGACACATTAAATTGGCATTTTACGAACTCATAGACCTTATTATTTTAACAGAGTAATAAAGCATTCTTCATATAATTGTTTGTATTATGCCTAAATTAGAAGCTGTTCAAGCGTTAGTCGGTCATAAAGGTCGTGTGTGGGGTGCATCTTGGAATCCATTAAATACAGCAGTTGCGACGTATGATTTAATTTATTGAATCGATTGCATGAAAATCTAACACATTTAAAATTTGTATTGCAGTTGCGGCGAAGACAAAACCATTCGAATTTGGTCCCAGGATAGCAATGACAAATGGGTTACGAAAACCATACTTTCAGATGCTCATTCTCGTACAATACGGGATGTTACCTGGTCGTGGAATGGTAAATTCCTAGCTTCAGCCAGCTTTGATTCAACAACAGCAATATGGGACAAAAGAACGGGCGAATTTGAATGTAATGTCACACTCGAAGGTCATGAAAATGAAGTAAAAAGTGTATCATGGTCACGTTCTGGAAAATATTTGGCAACATGCAGTAGAGATAAATCAGTATGGATTTGGGATATTGTTGAAGAAGAAGAATTCGAATGCGCTGCAGTCTTGAATGCACATTCACAAGATGTTAAAAAAGTTGAATGGCATCCGAATTTGGATGTTCTTGCTTCGGCTAGTTACGATAATACAATTAATCTATATGGCGAAGATGTAGATGACAGCGATTGGTCATGTTTGGATACATTGGAGGGTCATCAATCGACTGTTTGGAGCATTTCCTTCGATTCGACTGGAAAACGTTTGGCTTCATGCAGTGATGATCGAACGATCAAAATTTGGCAGTGCAGTGAACCCATCAATGAGCTTCGGATGGCTACGCCAATTCCAAAAGCTGTTTGGAAGTGTGTTTGTACTTTATCTGGTTATCATACACGTAGTATTTATGATATAAGCTGGTGCAAAGTAACAGGTAATGCTGCTTTGTTTAATGATAAAATTTACATAAATATATGTATATAATTATAACCTATTATGTGTATAGGTCTTCTCGCAACTGCTTGTGGTGATGATATGATTCGAATATTTAAAGAAGCCGATAATTCTAATGAAAATGAACCAACATTTGAATTAGTATTATCTGTTCATCGGGCTCATTCACAGGATGTAAATACTGTTTCATGGTGTTCACACACACCTGGCTTACTACTTTCAACCAGTGATGATGGTGAAATCAAAATATGGAAATTCACTCAATAAAGGATATACATATAATTTTTATTTGAAAGTAATTTGTGTTTTTTTTTATAATAACGATAAAAACTTCAATTTGACAGTTCACAATATTTGTTTTGACTTTTTTCTCCCGATCCATTGTAAATTCTAATTCATTGGCCAGTGGTTTCGATTTTTTGATCGAAATGATTGATTTGGATCACCTGTAAATGTGCGGATCTTGCATACACCGGGACTTCGTTTTAAATATCTTTTATGCGCTATACATTCGATTGGTTGACACTAAACGAAAAATTAATTGCTATATTGTTGTACTCAACACAAAACATAAAAGAAACAAGCAGAATTCGATGGTACCGAACTCAAAAATATGCACCACAGGTCGTACCAAACCCAAGGTTGTTTTCAAACACTTTTTGTTTCCAATCAATCCTAACTAAAATTTGAGCTCCTTGGGGCACAGCTGGTGGTGAAAACTAGCCTCGCATATATTTCAAGATTATTCACAATGCATCCGGCTCATCTCCAAACCATCCAGCGCATATTTAATTTTCGTCGAACAAATTGTACATAATGTGAGCCTCTGGATTTAATCCACGTCTTCTAAGTGCCAAATATCTGATTTTCTCGAATTGAAATTTCTCAAAACCTGAAAATGATTCAATTCAATATTGTTATAAATCAAATTTCTTTTTCATTAGAAACCTTTGAAATATTTTGGCTTTCTTTTATTTGTTTATTTTATATTTTTCATATATGTATATTCTCAACGGGTATGCAATACAGAATAATTGGACGATAAGTTTTCAATAAATTCTCATTATTATTATTATTTATGCATTCTGTTGTTCCAAAACATTTCTGATCTTCAAATCTTTTGTGGATTAAATATTTCATATAATTTTTAACAGCTCAAAGCTATAGTTGTGACGGTATTCCAAAGTTCCACAGTAAAATTATTTCATTGCGGAATGATATTTAAAATGTGTTGTCGTTCGGCCAAAAAATAACTCACAGCCCGAAACGAAATAATTTCATTAAGAAATTTAAAGAAAAAACATCATCATCCTCTAATACATTATAGAGAAACTCGTTCCTTCAATAAAAAAAATAAATTCATAAATTAAAATGAATTTCATAAATTATTACACAGGGAAATTTTTTCCGGTGTACACGCTTATCAGTGTGATAACAGCCAGAAAATTTAGAAACCTGCGATAGCGTTTTTCACTAATGATAGTTCTCGGTAATTTGTCCTATTAGCCTAAAAAAAAACGCTTGACATTTGCGTATCACATGTATCATTTTCTAGGCAAACAAAACAAGTTTACATAAAAATGTCATCTATATATCGATGACCATCTCAAACATCACTGCAGGTCCTCCCGTACTGTGTATGGCGAATTTGGATTCAAAACAAATGAGCCGCTTTTTGAAGCTATGGATGGTTTTCTTTATACGAACGTAATATACAAAAATTGGGGAAAAGAAGGAAAATTACTATTTAAAATTAGGGATGCTTATTTTGTTCAAACATCGGCAAATAAAAGGAAGGTTTCTTCTATCAAAATATCACAAACTGAATAATCAATAAGCCCAACTCATTCCCTGATGATTTTATTCTGTGATTTCAATAGAACTCATGTTTCAAAATTTTTCTGTTACAATTAGAATTGACTGAATTTTGTTTAATTTATGCAGCTGCTGTAATATCAATAACACCACCTAATCCAGGTAGTGCACTTGGCGCTTGCCTCAAATAGCTATCAATTTCTTTGGCTGCTAGACGTCCCTCAGTAATAGCCCATACAACGAGGGATTGACCTCTTCGGCAATCTGTGGAGAACAAAATTACAATGGAATGAATTTTCCATTCAAATCATTTTCATTAATTTTCTCTTTCGGAATTGACATGGAGTTCGATAACTTACCACCTGCTGCAAAAATGCATTTTTTCGAGGTACTGTATTTACCACTTGGAGTTTTGATATTTCCACGTTGATCAAGTTCTAGGCCAAATTGTTCTGGTAAAGCCTTTTCCGGGCCCAAAAAGCCCATTGCCAGAAGAATTAGGTCGGCTGGATAATATTTTTCTGTTCCGGCAATTTCTTTCATACTCCATTGTCCAGTTGGACTTTGTGTCCATTCAACTTGTATTGTATTAACTCCTTTGATATTGCCATGACCATCATCTATGAACTCCTTCGTTGTGGTACTGTATTGACGTGGATCTCTACCAAATTTCAATTGGACCTCTTCGTGGCCGTAATCAACACGGAACACTCTTGGCCATTGTGGCCATGGATTATCACTTGCTCTGCTTGGTGGAGGTGTTGGTAGAATTTCAAATGATGTAATTGATTTCGCTCCTTGGCGCAATGATGTTGCGATACAATCACAACCCGTATCACCACCGCCAATAACTATTACATCCTTACCAGTAGCCAATATATTTGGTTTATCACTTCCAAGTTGCTTCTTTTGTCCAGATTCTAAAAATTCCATTGCAAAATGAATTCCATTCAAGTTCCGATTTGGAAGCGGTAAGTCTCGTGGTTTAGTGGAACCAGTTGTCAATAAAACAGCATCGTAAATTTTTATCAATGATTCAACTGATACTTCTGTTCCAACTGAGGAATTAACTTTGAAGATTATGCCTTCTTGACTAAGCAAATCGACGCGACGTTTAACAACGTCTTTTGAAAGTTTCATCGTTGGAATACCATATTGAAGTAAACCACCAACACGATCATTACGTTCATATACTGTAACTGTGTGGCCTGCTTTGTTCAACTGTGCTGCAGCCGCCAGGCCAGACGGTCCAGAACCGATAATAACAACTTTTTTACCAGTTCGAACATCTGGAATCTATTTAATCAAAATAAGAAATTTGTCACGAAAAATCCAATTAATATTCATTTCCAACCTACCTTTGGAGTTATCCATCCTTGTTCAAATGCATAATCGATTATCGCGCATTCAATGTTTTTAATTGTGACAGGTAATTCAGAAATTCCCAATACACACGACCCTTCACATGGTGCTGGGCAAACACGTCCTGTAAACTCTGGGAAGTTGTTTGTTTGCAATAACTGATTCAAGGCTTCTCTCCATGAGCCATGGAAAATGAAGTCATTCCATTTTGGTATGATATTACCGAGAGGACATCCATGAACGTTTGATTGACAGAATGGTACCCCACAGTCCATGCAACGTGCTGCTTGAGTTTTTAATCCTTTGCGAACGTGTTTAAAGTTATAAATTTCATCATAATCATTTAGACGTTCAGCGGCATCACGGTAAACACCCTTTTCACGTTTGTATTTAATAAATCCACGTGTTTTATCGAGAATTTTTTCAGCCAATTTTCCAGTTAGCTTTTCATCACGAATCGCCTCTTCGATATCGTTTATTTTGGGTTCACGACCATTCGATAAAGCGATTGCACTATTTTGTTTCACAAATTTCCGCATATCGTTCTTTTGTATTTCAACTTCTAATGCTTTAAGAGCTCGTTGATATTCAAATGGGAATACCTTAACAAATTTTCCACATTCAGCTGGCCACGTTGAAATGATCTTTTTGGCGATCTCTGAGCCAGTGTGCTCAACGAATTCTTCCAACAATTCTTTTACATGTTGTTTATCTTTTTCTTGATCCAATAAGAGTAAATCCACTGTTTGGGCATTTGTTTTGCCACGGAATGTTCCATCAATATCGTAAACATACGCAATGCCACCTGACATACCAGCAGCAAAATTCCGACCAGTCAAACCAAGAATAACAACGACTCCACCCGTCATATATTCACACCCGTGATCTCCAACGCCCTCAACAACAGCTGTGACGCCAGAGTTTCGTACACAAAATCGTTCTGCAGCAATACCACGGAAAAATGCCTTTCCACTTGTCGCACCGTACAAACATACATTACCAACAATAACATTTAAATGTGATTCAAAGGTCGATTGTTTTGGCGGTTTGATAATGATTGTGCCGCCGCATAGGCCTTTGCCAACGTAATCGTTTGCATCACCCTCTAGGTTAAGAGTAACACCGCCAACTAAAAATGCTCCAAAGCTTTGACCAGCAGAGCCAGTTAGCGAAATGTTTATGGATCGACCATCTGGTAGGCTATCACCGTGTTTGCTAAAAAAAAATACAAAATGTAATTAATCCATGATATTGGTACGACTCCTTTTTTGAGAGTAGCCTTCAACTTACCATGCAATGGTGTAACTAAGGGTACTTGTGTATGCCCGCTCTTCGTTATTGATGACCGATACGATATCAACATGATTTTCAGTACCATTGATAGCACCGAGACTTTTAGCAATCAAAACATTGTCGGCACGAGTTTCCAAACCAAAGTCTTGTTTAACAGATCCACCACGAATGTTCGTGCCAGGACGAAGGTCAAGTGCATTCTTGAGAATTAATGAGAAATCAAGCATTGACGCTTTGTTTGTTACATCTTTCTTAACACGAAGTAGATCTGTGCGACCAATTAAATCTTGGAATTTGCGAATGCCTAAGCTGGCCATTATTTGACGAATCTAAATGGAAAATGATTGCTGTAATGACAGTTGAAATTAATTTGTTACGATGCTTACATCTTCAGCTAACAAAAAGAAATAATTTATGACATGCTCAGGTTTTCCAGCAAATTTTTCTCTCAATATTGGATCCTGCGTAGCAATCCCGACTGGACAGGTATTCAAATGACATTTTCTCATCATTGTACATCCTGGTGAAAATAATAAAAAAAAATTCAGTATTTGGATTGACATTCATATAATTTCAGCACAGTACCCATAACAATAAGAGGTGCAGTTGCAAAGCCAAACTCGTCTGCACCTAAAAGAGCTGCAACAACCACATCAAATCCAGTTCTCAGTTGACCATCAGCTTGTAAAATCACTCTGAAATTGGTTTTACGAATAAAAAAAATTCAATATTAACATGAATACAACTGATCAATAGATATATTGAATGATGAAAAGTGGATTACTAAATGACTACCGCGCTCAGCGAACGTCCAGAACAACACATTTAACACAACATTAGCCACGATTTTTTCATTGAAACTGAGAAATTAATTAAAATCTAATATGTATGCACAAAAAACAAGCATAAAATTTATAAAATACATTTCTAAAATATTAAGAAGACGGAAACTGTACCTGGATCGTAAATTATTCAAAACCAATACTTGATGCGTTTCGGCCACTCCCAGTTCCCATGGTAGTCCTGCGGATTTGATACCAGTCCACGATGATGCACCAGTACCACCATCATGTCCAGAAACGGTAATATGTTCCGCTTTACCCTGTTGAGTTTATAAATAAGTAATAACTGATCAGTAGAACCCCCATTGATGAATCATTCCACTACTATTCAATCTATATTTGGTATGGTTAAATACTTTTGCAACACCAGCAGCAACTACACCGACACCAACTTCAGATACCAATTTAACACTGATACGAGCATTTGGATTTGCACATTTTAGATCGTAGATCAATTCAGCCAAATCCTCAATGGAATATATATCGTGATGTGGAGGTGGAGAAATCAAACCGACACCCGGAACTGAATGACGAGTATCTGCAATATCCTTGGTGACTTTATATCCAGGCAGTTCACCACCTTCACCTGGCTTCGCACCTTGAGCCATTTTAATTTGTAAGTCATCAGAGTTAGCCAGATATGAAGCGGTGACACCAAAACGACCAGACGCAACTTGCTTAATAGCTGAACGTCTGTTGAATTGGGGATCTTGGTCTACATCAAAATGAACAATGTTGATAAAAATGAATTATAATTGCATAGCCACACAATATACGGGTGTAAAATGTTAAAAATAAATGTTGCTCATTCGCGCTTAACGCGATCTATGTCAACAATGCGGTACTAACATATTATGACGATACTTAATGAACAAAAAACAAAATTATGTAAACGTCAGCCATTACTATAAATGTCAGTCATTGGTATTGTTATACTTAATATGAATCGGTAGTGTTAGTACCGCATTGTTGACATAGATGGCGTTAAGCGCGGATGAGCAACATTTCTCAGTTCATCCACATTGAGTGGCTGTAATTGCATACATATTGTACAAAAACGTCGACGTGAACGATAGACTTACTCAAATATCTGTCAGAATTTTCACCTCCTTCACCGGTATTACTTTTACCGCCGATACGATTCATTGAAATAGCCAAAGTTGTGTGTGCTTCCAAAGAAATACTACCAAAACTCATGGCACCAGTTGCAAATCTCTTGACGATTTCGCTAGCCGGTTCGACCTCATGAATATCGATTTTTTCACGATTATCAACGAATTCTAGTTGGCCTCTTAATGAACATTCTTTAACACTTTGATGTGTTAAATCACGAAATTGGGCGTATGCATTTTTGTTATTATAAACAGCTGCTTCTTGCAAACTAGCAACTGGGCCTGGTGCATTAATATGGCTTTCTCCACCATTACGCCAATGGTAAACACCTGGATTTCGTAAAATGAGTTGATCTGGATGATTTAGGCCAAATGCTGTTTGATGGCGGTATAATGATTCGCCAGCAATGATGTCCATAGTAACACCACCAATACGCGATTGTGTCCCACGGAAGCAACGATCGACGACATCTTTGCCCAAACCAACAATTTCAAATATTTGTGCACATCTATATGATTGCAATGTACTGATTCCCATTTTGGCCATTACTTTAGAAATTCCAGTATCGACGGCTTGTGCATATGATGCATAAATTTGTTGATCAGTCATATTTTGATCCAAAACGCCTTCATCGCGCAAAGCTCCGGCTAATTCGAATGCCAAATATGGACAAATACCATCAGCACCATACCCAAGAATAACACAAACATGATGAATTTCGCTAATTTCACCAGTTTCAACAATCAACGCAACCTTCATACGATTTCTTGTCTCAATTAAATGATGATGCAATGCACCCAATGCCATCAATGCATTTACCGGTACATGTGTCTCATCAACAGAACAATCAGATAAAACCAAAATTTGATAGCCGCCCTCAGCTGCCTCTTCTCCTTCGCGACATATGCGTGTAAGAGCGCTATCATAGCCGGCCACACCTTCAGACACTGAGAATGTTGTATCGATGACCTTGGTTTTCCATCCTTTATATGATGTACGTTTGATAATGGACAAATCTGTACGACTTAAAATCGGATTTGATACCCATAGACGATGGGTTTGTTCAGCCGATGGATGTAACAGATTAACCTCTGGCCCTATTGGACATTGCAACGACATAACGATTTTTTCTCTGAATGGATCGATTGGTGGATTCGTGACCTGAGCGAATAGTTGTTTGAAATATTCGTATGGTAAAGGTTGAAAACGTGACAAACACGCTAATGGTGTATCGTTACCCATTGAACCTAATGCCTCCTTCTTGTTTTTGATCATCGGCACAAGCAACATGTTAACCGTTTCGGTTGTATAATTGAATAATGGCAAACGACGATCAAGTAAACCACGGGGTTCCTTTGAACCATTCATTTGGTTTAACTTAGTCTGATTTGAATGATTTTGCAACAGATCAGCACGACGCAGATCATCCAATGTTATCTATCCATTCCAGAATTCAATATCAATCAATAAAAAATAGAAAAAATAAAAAATATTAGTTAAATAAAAGGTCAGAAGAATTAGACTATCAAATATTCAAATTCCATGCAAAATGTAAATAAATTGATAATTGACGATACAAAAAATATCTGACCAATCGTCTATACTTCCGAAATTGGTAATTGGTGTTTCATTGTATGAGATATTGGGGTATCTAATACATTGTATGTAAATAAAAAATCAAAAACCAATGTAGTGTCTGTATGTGTTTACTCTGATTCAATCAATAAATTTGGTTAAACGTGATTCTGATAATAAATAACAAAATAATTTTTAATTATTGTTTCAGAATAAGAAGTGTGTTTTCTTATCAATTTTAATTAATTCACTGATGCTCAATTGATTCAATTTTAATTGAATAAAACATTTTTAAACAAATAACGGTTGTTCTGTAGTGTGCGACCCATCTGAAACCAGGTAGAAAGGTTGAAGAAAAACTCCCAAAATATAAATCGATAGATTGAATTTTCTGGAATCACAATTCACAATCCATCTGGTAATCTAACTTCGCACACTACTGCAGTTGTTGTTTTAAAATAAGCTGCTTTGTTATTCGAAACAAACGAAGAACCAAAAAATTAATTGAATATAAGGTTTCTCATACATTTGGATCAATATAGACTCTTGACCATAATAGTAGTAATGAAAATGCAATGAAATTCAAAAAAATAATAATGCAAAACTTTTTTAGTAGCTTCAACCGGGGAAGTAGTTGATGTTATCGCTTTCAATCGTCCTTATTGACATCACTTACCGACTGCTCGAATAATATCCATTTGTTAACCACGTTAATTGATTGCCAATAAATGAAAAAAGGATTTCGAATTATATTATTTGGTGGAAATGGAAAAGTTCATATTATCAAAAAATATAATTAGAAATTTTGAAAAATTGAAAATCTTTTCCGTTCAACAGTGATGAGAATACATAACTGATGAGCATTATCTGGTCCAGTGGCATTCATACTTTTATTAATCGTGATGTTGATGTGCAATCAGCAACAGTTCAGGCATCAACATAAAAATCTAGCACAACATTTCAATGATCGCATAAAACGTCATATTTCGCACTTAATGTCTAATACATTTCACAAGTGGATGCTTTATAATGCATGAATCGAACATTTACAATGAACCATTAATGATATCGTTTGATTTCTTTTTCTTTGTTTAATTCTAACAATTTTCAAATGTATTTTCACAAAATTTAGTGATTGAATAACATCATACCTTTTCCTTTAACCATTCGGAATGTGGTCGTGACTTAGCAATTTTTGATTTCAATTCAATATCTTGAATGAAAATCTTTTCATGTGTATCAACCAACAGCATTCGACCTGGTTTTAAGCGGCTTTTAAGTACAACATTTTCTGGATGAACATCATAAACACCAACTTCGGATGCCATCACTAGAATATTATCTTTAGTGATATAAAAACGTGATGGTCGTAATCCGTTTCGATCAAGTACTGCACCAATATACCGGCCATCTGTGAATGAGATTAATGCCGGTCCATCCCATGGTTCCATTACACATGCTGACCATTGATAATAGTCGCGTTTTTCTTGTTGCATTGTTCGATCATTTTGCCAAGCTTCTGGAAACATTGTCATTACAGCTTCCGGCATCGAACGTTCACCAGCCATTGTTAAAAATTCTAAAACACAATCAGCTGAACCGGAATCAGATAGGCCGGGTTCAACAACTGGAAACAAACTTTTCAAACGATCGCCGAATATTTCACTCTTCATCACACCTTCACGAGCTTTCATCAAATTTACATTCCCACGCAATGTATTTATTTCACCGTTATGTGCAAGTACACGTAATGGATGAGCTCGTTCCCATGATGGAAATGTATTTGTACTGAAACGTGTGTGTACCAAAGCCAAATATGAATCAAATTCTGGATTCAATAAATCGATGTAATAATTCCATAATTGATCAGACGTAAAAAGTCCCTTGTAGACGATGATACGATGCGATAATGAACATATATAGAAACGTCCTTCATCGTTGCTAATTTCATGTGTTGCACGTTTTCTCAATACAAATACCTCACGAACAAATTCAGTTTCATCGAGCATTGATGTAATGAATACTTGACGGGATAAAGGTTCAGTTTTACGTGCTACACGACCAATGGCCGAACTATCAGTTGGTACTGAACGCCATCCTAATATTGTTAAACCGAGGCTTGACGCTAAATTTTCAAATTTTTTCTCCAATTGTTCATGTGTCGCCTCATCAAGATAAATTATTCCAGTTGCGTATTTACCAGGCTCGGGCAATACAATTTTATCGTTGGCACTGAAAATTTAACATAAAACAATCAAAATTGAACATTATTTGTTAGTATGTGCCTGAATTATACTTTCATATAATTAATTTCTGAAAATGATAGATAATAAATGATGATTACATAAATCTAACTGAATATTTCGAATGATTGATTAGTTCATCAAAATAATTCTATTCATAGCTCAAATGTTATTATCATTATAATGAAGTAAAGAGAACGTAATACGATAAGTATTTCAATTATATGACGGCTGGGAATAATATGATCTACGTAAGCGATGACGAGAATAGTTTTTATTTCATTTATTGAGAATTGTTATCATATGTTTTCGTCTCTAACAAATATTTTTGTTTATAAACTCAATCTTTCGTTTTCACAATCAATCTCCTTAAAATAGCTTGACAAATAAATGAGACATTTTTGTAAACTGCTTTTTTTTACTTTTGATAAATCGTATGTGTCCGAATTCTTAAGTCGATACGAATGATTCAACAAAATGGATGAACGGAAGACTGTACAGGCGCCAGACACATTGGAATAAACTAAAAATGTCAATGTTTTTCGTTTTTTATAGTATAATAATTATTTATATATTGTACAGTTATTTTTCGTTCACCGTTTCTTTATTTCGCATATATTTGTCATCATTATTCATATTCAATCATCGATCAAGTGCCCAAAACTGCAACCAAATATTTTTTTCCGAGTACAATAGTACGATTAAATTCAAATCCCCATACACAAATCTGCACTGAACAAATTTTTATAAACTAATTATGATATAATGTGATAGAATCCAAAACCAGTGTTTTCACAACCACAACGTCCTCAATTACATGAAATGGATGATGAACACTTAACACGAATTGAATTCAAGTGCATTGTAAATCTTATACACCTTAGCCCATTCTAATTATAGTTTGTTATCAATCAAAAATTAAAACGAACAATAATATTGCTTATATGTCAACGGTTTTTTATCAATTCATCACTTTCCTAGAGCATTTGATCAATTATTTATTATTTTTTTTTTTGGCTGAATTACCGCTGGATGATTTTTGCCAGCTGATATAAATTGGAATCAATTGACGAAGCAAAGCGCCAGCTAGGGCCTTAACAGGAAATGTCGTACAACGACGACGATTCCCCCAACAACGCCGACAGATTCAAATTTTCGTTTATTCGATTTAAGCAAAGTGAAAGAAAAAATGAATGTTCTCACTTAGTTAGTTTTAACTATGGACTATGCACAATACTGAGACCTGAGAGATCGGGTTTTTATGGACTATGTCAACGAGCACTGAAGGATAGCACCATAAATCAGACGTATAATCCGACTTATTTAGTTCGATTTAGAGAACATTTAATGGAGATTGTAAGGCCGATTGTGTTCAAAGCCTTCTAGTTTTATATACAATAAACACATGTAATTTATATATTTACTAAAATTATATAATCGATAAAATATAGTGGCTTACCATTCCTTCTTGTAAAGCTCATGCGGAATCGCTGTCAAAACTCCTGCACCGTCACCTGTATCATTATCACATGCGCAAGCACCACGGTGATTCATACGAGATGATAACTTTTGTGCATCACGCAATATCTAATAGTTGTATTAAATTGACGATCATAATTTAAAAAAGGGAACAAATTTTAAAGTTGAAAATAAAAGCGAATACATGTAATAGATAAAATGAGTACCTTGTGATTGCGCTTTCCATCAATTGCAACAATAAAACCAACACCACAGGCCTCATGTTCATTTTGCGGATCATACAATCCCTGAGCCGGTGGCCCTTCCCAATTGCGCTGTTTTGCACGTTGTTGATGTTTTTGTTTGGACTGAAGGCTCATTTCCGGTATAATGTCATGCACTGGTATATCATTCGGTAGCGACATTTCGGTGTTGCTTTTTTATGCGATCCAACACAAACAAACAAGTACACAAAATTTACAAAGATTTTCAAACTGAAAAAAACGCTTCGACAAATGTCTATAAAACGCTAATGAAAACGCTGACTGTCTAAATTAAAGGTTCAAATATCAAGCAACACAATTAACGTCGTTCACGTATCCGTTTATTTTTATTTGTAGAAATTGTAATTAAAATAATAATACACTTGTGGATTATATATTTATTTTCTCTAATTAATTATTTGGAAGACTCTTTAAGAGAGTTATTGTTCACTTGTGTGTATTATGTGTGTATTATCTAATTTTATTTATTTTTTGGTTAAGAATATTTTTAATGGTTTCTTCGTCGAAGCGATAGATTCCTATGAATAGCCGAACCCTCTGTGGATAAAAAGGTGTAGAAAATTAATTAGCACAGAACATAAACCATCAATTGTAAAATGAATAGAATTTATAGAGAAACGTAGATGGCTCGTGTATTGTTCATTTTCCATTGAAAATCTTTTAAAGGAAACAAATAGCATGTGATATGAAAAAAAAATAAATATGTCCGCATTCAGAACCTTCAAGTAGTCGTGAATCAAAAATATTTTCACACTGTTTGAACAACATAAAATGATAATGTTGCAATGAAATGCTGATTGTTGTTATTGAAAAATAAAACTGAAAATGCTCATTCAGAAAATTTTCATTTTATCTATTTTGCTTTTTTATTTGGAATTTTGTAATCATATTGCTTCGTGATAACAAATCATTTATAATATTAATGATTCCATACTTTTCACGTGATCCGATCTTTGTCATTTTTCTTTTTCTCATTCCTCAAAGTTTAAAAGAAATTAATTTTTCGTTTGTCTGCGATCAAGCGTATTGGAACGTAGATCATTTCAATGATACGGATTTTGCACTTGGAACAGCAATTCGTTATTTCAATGGATTGTCTGGCATAGAATTGTATGTGTAGATAATGATTATGTCTTAATTTATAACAATCTGAATACGAATCCGATTATTTATTATTACAATTTTCGGCAACAAACGAAAACGAACATCGGCCATATCAAAAGCGCTTCGCGAATAGCCTGTACATCACTTTCATACTTAAGCTTGTACCATTATTAAACTAATGATGAAATTATATTTATAGTACGATTACATTGACATCTTGGTTTTGTAAATTTCCATCGAGCATTTTGTTTCCACCCATTGCATAAGTATTGAAATTCAAAAATAGCAGTTCATAAGAAAATGAAAATCGATTCCGAACCGAATCAAAATATAATTACATGCCTTCATCGATATCATTAATTGTTTATCAATTTGAAAGAAATGTTTACAAAACTATATGCAAAATTTCAGAAACATAAACAAAATGCAAATGCAGCTTATACTGCGTATTCAATTGAAACCATAGACAAAAGATATGATACTGGTTTGTAGACAAAACTTTTCTGTACAGCTTTTTTCTTATCTCAGTACAAAAAAAGATTTGAAATTTTTGGAAGAAAAACTTTTTATGAAAATTTTGAAAACGAATTTTTTTTCAAATTTAAATAAAAATTTATTTTCTAATTACTAGGAGAAAAAGTTGAATTTTTTGGAAAAAAATTCAGATTCTGAAAGAAAATTGTATAAATGCTGTTGCCTGAGATACAAAAGATGTAATGTCCGCAAAAAGTTTTCTCTTGGGTCTTATGCTCCCAAATTTTAATCAATTCTTCGCAGTGAATACATACACAGTAAAAATACCAATCGTATACGTTTGTTATTTCTACTCGTGTAATTTGCCGTACATGCGGCACATACGCTTAGCCGCACAAATACGAACGTCTAATCATATTTATCTCCTCCTTTTTTCAATACTTGAATTAATTTTAATTTCCAACATTCCATTTGAATTTATTTCAATTTTCATTAAACACAATCATTTGATTTAATTTTTACGAAACAAGAAATGAAGAGAAACGATTAATAAACAATAACACTTTTCCTTTCACGTCGTTTTTTTACGTGCATAAAAATCTAAGTAGACACATCAACATCGCGAAATACCCCAGTAGAAATAGCAAACGTATACGATCTCTATCTCTACTGTGTCTGTATCTTACTCATTTGCCGATCACTGGTTGTTCTTTCAAAAAACTTCTTCGGTAT
>GL501545.1:1950912-1968409 GCA_000149185.1 Mayetiola destructor
GGTAAACTTGGGAAACGTCAAAAACCAATGTTTCACCCCCTTGAGAAAAGTTTACCGTTTTTGTCGAGAATTGAACGAATTCAAAAGTTCTTACATGGTGAAGACCAAATTACAAAAAAAAAAAAAAAAAAACAAGGAAAAAAAATCAGTGCGCAATTGTTCTGCAATTTTTTACACGAACTCATCCATTTGTGACAATGAACAACTTAAGGCGCATCAAGTACAATGAAATTTATTGAATTGCAAAAATCTACTAATTTTTCAATAAGTAAATATTTTATTCTACATGTTTATCAGATCCGCGTAAAAACAATGGTGAAAAGAATGAAAAGCTTATTTGTCGATGAAAATAGAACGCATTGCCAAAAGCGTGATATGTAAACAATATTTATTTAATTGTTAGTGAAACAGCTAATCTTGTCGCTTAAACTTTTAATACATTAATTTCACTATTCCCATCGGTCAATAAACGAATGGATACATTTTTCAAAAACAGCTAGAAAATTGCTTTGAAATTATTCACATGTAAGTTCAAAAACACACACACACATATGCGTATCCTCCATGCACGGACACTCGTTCCGCTACTTTTGCTTTATGACGTAATAAAAATGTATTTTCTTTTATATTGAACCTATGCTGATGTCGAAAGTGACGAGTGCGATTTCCATTGCCGAAAGAAATTCAAAAATGCAATGGTTTGTAACAAATAGTTTTTTAAAAAAACTGAAAGAACATAAATAATGGTTTTCACTCAAACATTTTGGTAGAAGATGTCTTGTCACCGTCTGACTTACTAGAACATTATTCAATAAGAAAACATCCAATTTGTCACATTTCAAAAAAAAAAGATATTGAATTAGAATTAGAATTGGAATTTCATTACTTGATGTTAAAATAGAAATAATGAATTAAAAAGGCCGACTATTTTGTTTGAATTAATAATTTAAAAAAACGGAAATATCACATACGCTTGAACTGCGGCTTCAATCGAACTCTCTATATCTATATTATTTCCAGTCGTATCTTCAATTGTAAAAACACTTTAGGATATTATATATGTATATTTATCTTCGTATTTTCAATTTATTCTCCCAGAACTTTCATCACATGCGGATGAAAATAATTTTCAAAATAATCGGCGTTCGAAGGCGAAATTTTTGCTGGATGAATCGAAACTGTAACAATTTGTCTGTAAAAGTTTTGAATTTTCACACTTTTTCGATTCGACAGATTCAATGTAATTTTTTCTTTGAACAGTTTTAGATTGTAGATCGTTCTCCGATCGGATTTAATGGTTTAGATTCAATTGAAATTTTTGCTTATAATTTCTTTAACAGATTTTAATTTAATCTTCGATGTATATCAATGTTTGAATGAAATTCAATTTTTAATGGATAAGATTTGTTTTATATGTTTTTTTTTGTAAGATTCGTAAGAATTTTCACGCACAGAGAAAAAAATTTGAACTGAACTCGTTGCTGGCTAGATGAAAACTGATATTTCAGCATACATATAGAAAAGGGAGGAAAAATGTCTCTCCATTCGTAGCTGTATGTATTTGAATCAATGTGTTTGCATGAGATTTTGAGTTATCGATTCACTTGGTACCCACTTGCTAGGTAGTTGATATTTTTTTCACGAGATGGCAGTCAGTGGTAGCTAACATGTGCAAACAGTACGCCAGTCCAAACGAAACTGTCAAATTCACATGACAAGTGATTGTGTCTATGTGTATCGTAGACGAATGTGTAGAGATTTCGATTCTTAATCGAGAAGTTTCTGTTGTGACAACGAGCAATCGAAATAAAGCGCATTGTCTCTTTGATTAAATTTCAATGCATTTCATTGTGAAATAAAAAGAACATAATCTAATTCATGATGTCGGAAAGCGAAAATCGTTTTGATTCAATTTTGTTAGCATTAGCCGAACAACACAAAAATGGTGTACCAGAAGTAAGTTAATTTTGAAGCATATTTTCCGGTATGGTATTTAATAAATAGTATTTTTGTACAGTTATTGGACACTTTGGCTGGATTCCTCGCACGTAAAACCGATTTTTTTGTTGGTGGTAAAGAAGGTGAATGGAAAACAGTAAGTTTAATAAAATATGGACATTAATTGGTTCAATTTATTTGAGGTTATACGCATCCATAAATTATTATAAATTACACAAACTCATCCGATCCGCTTCTAGCTGTTGCTAGGTATTTTCGAGGAAAAAGCAAAAGTAGCACAAATCGAACTTATGAAACAGAAAGTCGCCAGAGAAGCTGAAGAAAGGAAACGACTTGAAGCTAAAAAGCGAAAAGAAGATCTATTGAAAAATGAATCGGCTGCCATTTATGAGGTTTCTGATGAGGAGGCATCAAAACTACAGAAAGAAATTGATGATGAAAGGTAATTCGTTTAGTAGGAAGTTTTAAAATAATATCTAATGGCTAAATTCATAACTATTCATTCTTATTCCGAGTAGATCGTCCCAATCAATTGCTACCACTTCGTTGGAATCAGAAATTTCGAAGCCCTTAGGAAATGAGGCCGATAAAGATGAAGGTACAGATGAGAAGGAAAAGGATCGATTGAAACCAAATGAAGGAAACGGATGTACATTTAAACACTACAAATGGACACAAACACTATCTGAAGTTGAGGTAAATTTAAATTGTGTAATAAAAACATTCAATACATTACATCCGATATTTTGTCCAGCTGAAAGTCCCATTGAATATGACTGTTCGGTCACGTGATGTACTGGTGAAGATTGGTAAAAAGTCATTAACTGTGGGTGTTAAAGGATCTCCACCAATAATTGATGGCGAATTACACGATGAAGTCAAAACTGAAGAGTCAATGTGGGTACTTCAAGATGGTAAAACTGTTGTTGTAACATTGGAAAAACTGAAAGGGATGTGTTGGTGGAATCGTCTTGTGACTACTGATCCAGAAATTTCGACCAAAAAAATAAACCCAGAACCATCGAAATTGTCTGATTTGGAAGGCGAAACGCGTGGTTTAGTGGAAAAAATGATGTACGATCAACGGCAGAAAGAGCTTGGTCTACCAACTAGCGAGGAGCAAAAGAAACAAGACATTTTACAGAAGTTCATGCATCAACATCCTGAAATGGATTTCTCGAAATGCAAATTTAACTAAAAAATAACTGTGTGCTTAAGCCTCACTACATACATAGCAGTCCACAATGCAAAATTTTTGCA
Organism: Mayetiola destructor; assembly: GCA_000149185.1. Classification (NCBI taxonomy): domain Eukaryota; kingdom Metazoa; phylum Arthropoda; class Insecta; order Diptera; family Cecidomyiidae; genus Mayetiola; species Mayetiola destructor. Next base: position 1,954,132 of record GL501545.1, read on the forward strand.
TAATTTGTTTTTGCACAATTAGTTATAAAAGCTTAAATTGCGTTACGCGTCGTCACTTGCGAAATAAAAGAAATTTTCCATCCATTATAAGAGCAAAAAATCTGTACTATATAGTGGCAGGCCTGCCTCAAACTTTTTTCAATCCAAAAAAATGAGGAAATTAAATAATGGCACTTGAACTCAAAATGTGAGGAATACCTGGAGGCACTCTTGCGGGTTAGAGGGTTCATTGAAATGGATATAAAATCCACCATTAAAATACTTATCTTCTCAATAATTAGGATGCGAAAACGGTAATATTCAAAAGGTTTTTTAACCGTCACAAAAATGAATTGATGAAAACTAATTTTCATTAATTAAGTAATCATCACTTTTGAGCAAATACAATAATTCAAAACGTTTCAGTTGCTCCCCAGTCCCAATTTCAAATTTTCAAAGGGAATAGAGAAAATATCCAAACTATCGATCGAATATAAAATTATGATCATCTTTGACAATTCTCTAAAAGGACCATTTCTCAATTGTGATACAATTTACTCGCAACCGAAGTGATTCTTTTAGAGAGATTAAGTCCTCTATTCCTTTGAAACTTGAATCGGAAATAATAAAGCTGGCATGCGAGTTAACAATAAATGATTTTAGGATTTAAGGCATACTTTTCCGCCACTGACAAATGACGCAAACAAAACAAAAAAACGATTTTCATTCTATTTTGTAAAATGTTTGTTTACTCAAATAGTTGCTCACTTCTATTTGAGGTGTCACGTTAAATGAACTACACTGAAATACAAAAGATATTTTTCAATGTTAGAAATATTTTTTATTCTTTGAATTTAATTTTGTGATGGTTATAGATCTTGCAGAATGCAATTCCAAGGATTACTCAAAAAAAACTTAAAGAAAAAATAAAAAAAGGCTTAAAATTGAAATTAACAATTCAAATAAATTTTACATGTTGAATCAAGTTTTGTTTTTTAAATAATGTTTTGTAAAGTTTTGTTATTATAGTATTGTGAATGATCAATTCCTTAGCGTAGGACGAAAGTGAAGAAAACATTTTCGAATTTTGATTTGTGTGGTCGACAGATGATCAGCTTTTTTTTTCGATCGAACAATTAATCGATTGCGCAGCAAAGTTATTCATGAGCTTGTCTAGCCGTTAAATTTGTTTTCAAAGTATTATTTCTGAATCATGTTAGTTGCTATTGAAAAATGGTATTGAAGGTTGATCACTGTTGTAATCTATATGTGATCTATGCCAATATGTATCTTTTCCATTAATATTTTTTTTAAAGGATTAGATCAGGGCCCGATTTGACATATTTTTATTCTCTTGTGACAAAACGACGATGATCAGCATAATTACGAACATCAGAAGAGTTTCGCTCTGGTTTGATACGAACATCATTTGGATCCAATTGGAATTCACCACTCCATGTAGTTGGCAAAACCGTAGGTGTGCTATCAAAATCATAGAAATTGTTTGTTGCTGATTGATTACGATCTGAAACTAAGAACGTTTCACCACTTTTAACAAATTTTCCATCCCATTGAGTGGGAAGAATTGTTGGATCCGTTGAAAATTCGTACAAATTATCAGCTCGGGAGCTGTTTTGATCTGGTTTTGGTCTAAAGCTACGGTATCCTTCTGGAAACTTCCCATCCCATTGAGCTGGTAAAATTGTAGGTTCACTCGAATATCCATGCAATTTTGAAGCATCTGAAATATTTTCGCTTGGCTTTGGACGATTAGCATAGCCTGACTGGAATTTTCCATGTAAGTTTGCAGCGTCTGATGTGTTTTGCTGCATTTGTTGGCTGTATTGATGTTCAGTATACTGTTTTTGCTGTTGTTCTTTTTGATGCAAATGTTGTTGATCTTGATGGTATTGCTGTTGGTGATTGTAAAGATTCGGATTTTTATTTTGGTGCGCATCATGAATGTAGTTGGTATTCTGATTTTCCAAATGCTCATTGTTATACGAATGTTGCTGTTGATGGCCGTGATTCAAGTTTTGAGCTTCATTTTCAACATGGATGGTGTGCTCTCTAGATTCTGACGAATTTTTTGCTGTCTCCTCTGAATTCGGGGTAAATTTGTGATTTTCGTGCGAATCTCCGATAATCTCTTTTTTCCCTTCCTGCCATTGTTGGCGCTCTAAAGTGCCACGACATGGTTTCACAAGTTCGTATCCATCTTTTAATCTTGGCTTTTCATAAACGAATTTTCCATCCCAGCCACCTATTTTAATTGGAATATTATCTTCCTTACGTTTGGAATACATTTGAATTTAAGAAAAAATAATAATGAAAACACTTTATTATAACGAACTTATTAATTGTTCTTCAAGAAAAGGTAAACTTCTTTTCTCCACGGACAATACACAACACGATCGCTAAAAATCTACTAACGAAATGTTGCAAAACAAAGTTTCCTTAGATATTTTAACTTTGATATAAACAGTCACGAATACAGTCATTCATGTATGGAGTTTAAAATATCTCATAATTTTGCCAATTCTGTAATAGTATTTGTTTGCTCGTACTCGAATATATTATATTTCTTTTCCCGTTCAAACATAATAACACCTACATTTTGTAACACCTACGTACTGGAATACCGCAAAACATATATAGAATTAATTACAATAATGTAGCAACTGGAATGCTAAAATCGAAGTATCTCGACGACGGAAGACTTTTATTGCCATAAAATGACAAATTTAAAATGTGTGATGAGTAGTCGATATACTAATCAATTCGAAAATCAAATTGAATCTGATCAACGATTGACTTGAGAAGATTTTCTGGCGAAACAATTTAAAGTAATTGTTTTAGATAACTGAAGCGATCAAGTGGAGATCCAATGAATTTATAATCATACTCCCAATATCAATAATCAACATCTGGTTCCATTTTACACGTCAGCGTGATGAGGCTCTGAACTTTATTTTGATTCATTCGGAACGGATAGAGTTGTTGCTGTTACTTTTACTATATTCCAAGGATGTAGTGAAATGAAATATAAAATTTATGATGAGAACAAACAATTATCCACCAAAAGAATGGTTTTAAAACCTCTTTCCAAAAAGTTGAAGGTGAGACAGCATCGCATATTCAACGCATTTCCTTTTTTGGGTCGAAACTCAAATCGTTTGTGGAAAAAGTAGAAGAATGAAACACGTAAAAATATATTATTTCGCAGGTTCAATGAGTTTGACACATTGTATTTTTCCCCGAAGCCGGCAATGACTTTCCTTTTGGCCATCAATCTATTTTTTATCGTGACATCATTGATGCATTGCTCTTCCATGCAAAATACAATATAGTATAACAATGAACACCCAGTTTATACGTGTACGTCGTTTTTTACTTCAAACAATTATTCCATATACTGCGTGCCACCGCAACCGAAGCTGAAATGATGTCACTCTTTACAAATATGGAAATGTCTGTAGTACACATATAAAATGATATGTAAAGATTGATGAAGGAATGTGTAATTTCGAAAAGTGCCATCTCAACGACATGTTTCAAAAACACTTAAGGGAGCTCCGTTTGGCAACTGATGTTGCATTTATTTTTTTATAACTATAAAAAATAGTGGAGGAAGACATGAATCAGCTTAATTTTAATATAATGGGATTATTGTTGTTGACAATAGCAAACAACGGCATCTTCCTCACTCGATTCGTTTTCTACAGTAATAAAATCACGACGCCCATTTCATTTGAATGAGAGATCTGATCTGGTAGATTGAATGCAGTCTATTTGGCATGCCTCAATGTAGAAATTCATTCGATACTTTAATAGAAGAATATAGTTTGACGGCAAGGTACAGAGATGGCACTGACATGGGAGCATGAAAAATAGCTCAGCATTTCGAACAGATTGTCTGTAGTACTGGATTTGTGAATCAGAAAAAAAACAAACACTCCGAACGAAAAAAATGAGTGGTTTTAAAGATTAAAACAATCTTTTCCGCACTGTTTTTATGTTTTTCCGAAAGTTTCTGAATGATGTTTCAATTGTTTTTACGAATAAAAAAGGGGATCCTTTGTTCTTCTATGTGTTTCAGACGATTTCCTATCAATCGACGAGAGAAAAAAATTTCTAAAATTTTCGATTCATGTTCATAAAACTTTACGAAAATAGCATAAAAAGCCCGAAAATAATAGGAAAAATTGTACAAATTCCGTAATATTATCATAAAAATTGTCCCGAATTTCGATAAATTATTCAAAATTTTTCATAATTATCAACAATATTTTTAATAAAATAACCAAATATTCACAAAAAACAACATCCATAGCATTCGTTCATTATTATTATTCGAATGTGACAACTGCAGTTGCATGCATACAGCGCCACGATTACACAAAGTGGCGCACAATAAAAACATAAGGTAAATACGAACGAAGAGAGAGTTACGTTTGTATTCGCACTCAAACAGAGAAACACTGAACAATTCTAAATAGTACTTGTGTAATGATGGCGCTACGGTCACTTGAAGGATTCGTAATTCGAAATGCATTGACAGTATAGAGAATATTCTGCCATTGCATTCGTTAGAATAACGAACACGAACAATTCTAAATAGTACTTGTGTAATGATGGCGCTACGGTCACTTGAAGGATTCGTAATTCGAAATGCATTGACAGTATAGAGAATATTCTGCCATTGCATTCGTTAGAATAACGAACACGAATGAATGAAAGAGTGAGAATTTTTACGCTTTCGGCGATAATCCCGTTGTAACGAATAGAGCTAAACGTCAAACTTTTGCGCCATCTGGATTTCTTATGAATTCTGTGAACTACGATGTGTCTATCCATTTCATTTCGATGACAAAATAACGATAGTATACAGATTTCATAAGGAATCCAGATGGCGTATCGGCTTATGAACAACCGAGACAAAATTGTTTACGCGTATATGGGAGTTACAATACCATGTAATCGCTTTACCTTTGGAGATTTTTGATATCCGTAAAAGTTGCTTTAATTCAAGCAATTATTCGATAATATTTGAGATTCAAGAATCACAGATTATTGATCTTTTGTCAAAACATATTAATTTCTTATATAGCCTTTAAGCCAAGATCATAATAAGCCATCACATAGATTATGCTGAAATGTTTTGAAGTTCCCATATGTAATATGTAATTGGGAATTTGAAGCACCATTTCAAACTCGTATAAAGATAAATAAAAAACCAATACTTTTATCACATCTTAAACTGTGGTGTGCGGAAAAGTAACAAATTGAATAATAATGAATTCCGAGTATAATTCTTTCATTTTCATTAAATTGTTCAAGGAAATTAAATCATTTGATCATGTTTAATCGATGAAGAAATGTAGTTAGACTTTCAACTAGAATCTCCAATTTGTGTTGGATGTGTTCATGGATGTCCTTCGTGTGCCTTGATTTCGGTCGTAAATTTAAAAAAACTTAAACATTCTAAAAGTACTATACCGTTTTGGAAATTCTACATTGCAATTGCATTCTGGTTGTCCTACAAACAGTACACTATCAACTGCATAGCATGACCAAATTTTTCACCAGAGCTGTTGAGATCGGAGTCTTGCGTTTCATAAGTGATGAGATCTTTCTGTGGTCTTTATTTTTTCTATAGTAAAGTCACTTTAAAAGGACCGCTTTCTAGAAGGACCATTTTTCATTTGTGAACCAATTAGCCGGTAACCAAATAAAAAAGTGGTCCTCTTAGAGGAACTATACTGTATGTAATCATAATGACCAAATCCAAAAAATGTTTTACTGTGATCAAACAGATTTATGGTATTTGATTAGAAATCAAATACAATATAAAATACATGATCAAGTAATGGCCAAGTTTGTTCAATTTCGATCTAACGAAACTAGTCAGTTAGATTTTTTTCCATGAGCGTTAGTATTTTGTTTATTTTTTTGGTGGCTAAATCGATGTTACAGTTTACTTTATTTTTTCGAATGTTTTCTGTAATTGGCCAGTGGGCTGTTAAGTTCATATGTTAATTTCCACCAAAACAAATAAAGAAATAAAGGGATAAATTCCGAAAAGTCATGGAGTATTTTTTCAAAGGAACATTCCTGTTGCGTGATATCCACTGGCCGGGATTCACCCGTTTGCGTAATATTATTTGATTGCAATTGGTTTTTATATTTATCAGTTGCAAAAAACGAAGTGCTTCGAATGATAGCCAAACCACTTACATATAAATAAATGATGAAAGATGTAGAAACATCGACTTAAAACAAAAATTCAAGTAGTTTTTCAAGTGGTGTTAAGCGTAAGGGTGATATGCGTAAGGTTTACGTTATTCTTCGCCAATTCGGATCTTCGTAGATCACAACGCAGACGAAAGATTTTTTTCTTCGAGCTAGTGAGCTGCAAATTGAACAAGATTGTTTTGTTGAATAGATTTGCAAAAAATTAATATCGCATGGAATACATTAAAACTCGCTACGAAGAGATCGATTGTATGTTCTACAATGGAAAAAAGTTTTACTTCTTAACCACATTTACAACCATTTACCAAATACGTGATTTTCAATATTCGATTTAAGAGACCGCATTAAAAATATGGTGATCAGCAAGCAATGATCGAAAATGAAAAATATGAATTCCTTCGTATTTTACAATGGCAAAGTCCACAATTATTCATATGCATACTATATTCGTTCCAGATTTTTTTCCTCTTTCCGTCCCGCTTTTGAACGACTTTTCGACCAACTTGTAGTGTTCAGATTCGAACTGAAACTCCGGATCCATATGCTTCAGATGAAAATAGTAAATGATGGAGAAAAAGAATGTATTCCATGTATGTACAAGATCGAAAACTGAAAATATGATTAAAAATACAGAGTGCAAATGCATCCATTTAAATACACATTTTATATTATTTTTATTTTGTCTTTCAATAGCTGCGATATTCATACAAATAATCAGACAAAACCAGAAGGATGCAAAGAGAACTCGACAAAAACGAAAACTAAGTAATAAAGTATGTAGGAAAATAAAAATGTTTGTATATAAGTATGTCGCCCACGATTATTGATCAATATGATGAATCAGACCATCTTAGATGGGAAAGGCAATATTTATCCATTGAAAAACGAATCATTCTGAATGACGTTATTATTTGCCGTTTAAGTTGAAGTTTAAATTAGTGTAAATTTTAAACAGATAAACGCGGAAAAAGAATGTTTTTTGTTCGTATGAAACGTGAATTTCCTAAAACTATTTTCTCACCGGTTTATATTAGCTTATACTTTTCTATACATCCAAATCAACAAATTAGTATATTTCAATTCAGTATTACCGATATTTTCATCTCTTTCGAATTTTACCTGCATTTATATGTTGTTTTTTTTCGTGAAATAAAATCACAATTGATACAATCTATTTTCCAGCTATGACTATTTTCAAATCCAAATTGTTTGGTAGGATAGCTAAAAAATTATTTTGATTAGCAAGCAAACTATTTCTTTAATACGCAGCAACATTAAATTCAAAATATTCAGAGCTTATGAGCTAAGATATCATCGTATTGAATGAGTAGGTTTGCATTTTACGATCAATATGAAAAAATTCCTACTATGGTCATTTTCATTTTTCAACTAAAAAAAATGAATGCGGATAGCAGACAGTGGACACCATATGATACAAATATGTCATTTATTTATAATTTTTTCCATAGATCTTGAAATATACACATCTCAAAACTCTTCAACACGAAAAAATATTATTATCAAACTAATATCATTTTCATGAAATGTCTTTTTATTGATAAATATAAATTAGGAACTCAGTACATATAAAGAAGATCGAAAATTTGTACAAACAATCATACAAATTATCCACACTCATCTATGGATGTATTGTATTTATTTAAATTGGTTGCAGAAAACGCAACTGAGCCAGTTTAAATGCCAGCGGCGAATCAATCCTTATATCTATCGCAAATTTATACGGCAAATTCTCATATGCCATTATCATATTCATATAAGAATACATATATGTTGTGCTAGTTTTGAGCTGTTAAATACAATTAAAAAATCTTTTGATCACATTTCCATACTTGAAAACGTTCGAAATGTAATGTACAAGGCAGAATTAACTACGTTTCAGTCCATAATAAAAATATTTTGAAAACGAAAGAAGAGTTGTAGAGACCACTAATTATAGTATAACATATGATTTTTGGTTTGATAATAAAACCGGCAAATAAACTGAAAATATTCAAGAGCGTTCCATATTTTGGGTAAGCATCTTATAAATAAGTAGATAATTGATTCGAAAATATTTTATTTATCGTTTATCTGTGTTAGAATTGTGTTTAGGAAGTACGAAAAACCTTTTAGTTTACATGGTTCAGTTGGTTTCATCATGAGCTATAGGTAGATGTATGAAAGTTGATTCTCAACTGTCAATAATGATCATAAGTTATGAGGCCTGTTTGGAGGTTTTAGGTCTGATTGATAAGTTTGAAATATCAAATTGTTCAGCAGTTATTGATTACTGATTACCCATTACCCATTATTTGGCAAAATCAAATGAGCTCAAGTGATTTTTATGATGTTTGAGAGAGTAAAGAACGCACATTATTGTTATTGATGTGCTGGCAAACGCAATCACACAATGGTACATCTGTGTATATTACCACAAACGTATGTTCAACGAAACATGAATATCTATTAAAATGAATTGAATTGAGCAATTCCATACGATCAGTAATTAGTTTGTTGTCATATGTATGGGACGTATTTGATGATGCTTTGTGTGAATATCATTTGGAATCATCATTATCTTTTTGAATATGTATGCAGATATATTTCGATATTGAAGCGTACAACATTAAAAATGGATGGGTATTTATCTGTATCGATAAGTAATCATTGGAACTGTAGGCTTTGGGATTTATAGATATTTCTTTTTTTGATGTTCGTGATGTGACGATAAAACACAGTGCAAATATCGTTTGTTGTGCAAGCAATATTGTCAGAATGAAGAATGAAGAGACTAAAAACAATTGTTTAAGCTCCCAAATGGGAATTAATTTACACTTTCAGTAAGCAATGAACAGACGTGGAAAGGTAAATGTGTGAATGCAGTGTATTTTTGGTAGTGTTGTTAAAAGTTTCAGTGTATTTGGACATCAACTCCCACCTATATTTCATATGAGCCTATTCACATTCGACACACATTGAACTCAACAATTAATAGAAAATAAAGAATATGACTGAGAACCGATTGTTCATGTTCTCCCCTTCTATTTGGATAGTTTACGTTCGCTTTGATTGAACGAAGAAGGAGCGAATACGATGACAAGACAAATAAATTGATATGAATGAATGAAAAAAAGCAAATAAATAAATAATAACACAAACACACAAACACTAAACCAAAAAAGACCACGTAACAACCATGAAACCATACATCAACCGAATTTTTTACACAAAATCATTCGCGTAAACACGTAATTATGTATTCCAGTTGGAGCAAAATCAGTTTGAATCGTGAAGCCGCCCGGAGTGGTTGTTCATTTTATTAGGAATTTTTTTTTGGCTTTTGTTTTAAGTTTTTGAAATCGTCAACGTGAAATAATAGCTGTTAATTTTGCATAATCTTGCTATTTAAACTTTTCTGTTACTGTTATTTAACGCTCCTAACGCATTTTACAATTTTATGATTGTGAATTTCAACGTATAGACTGAAGCATCGAAGTAAATTTATGAATTTATATATTTTGATAGTTTAAAAGAAAAATAAAACATTTTTGTCAGTTGATCGTCTCAAATGTTCACTTTTCATCGTTATGTTCTCATCGTCGAGTGTTTTCATTTTTAAAATAATGTAATCAGCTTGAAATGTGTTATTTTTGAACGATTGGATGCCATTAATTTTTACTTTTATTCAATACCAATAGTCTATTGAACAGTTCATTTGTATGTAAACGATGGTAGATATTTAAATAACGTTGATTACTTGTTACCAAAATAAACATATATCGACAAATTTGCAGAATAGGAAAAAGAGAAAAAGAAACAAAACATGAACATCACACATTCCAATTCGAAATGCCAATTTTGTACTTTTCAAATCATAGATTTGCTGAAATGAGTTTGAACAATGAAAGAGATAGCGATCAATGAAGGCGTATTTGAAGATTTTTCGTGCGCTAAATAGACGTTCATAAGATGTTTTTCGTTCTCACTGCATAAATTGCCCAATGGGAAATATGTTACGCACTTTCGCATAAAATATGCATTTTATATGCATATTTTATTTTGTGCATATTTTATGCATTTATCACCCATATGTATGGGTTATTCATGACCATTTTATGCATATATAGGGTAGGCCTAAAAATTTCTCATTGGGTGGAATATGTTGTTTAAAGACTGAAATAAAACTTGCGAATATTAGTTTGGCTTAATGTATCATCAATTTTTGCATTCGAGCCATAGACCAAACAAACATTTTAAATTTTTTCGTTCATAGAGACAACGACGCTGAATATCGTATATTGTTCTTTGATAATCGCTTTTCGTGTTGTTTTCATTTTAATCATTTAAACGTTCTCGCTGAATAAGTGCCATTACGTAATCCGAAATTCAAAAAAAGTATACAAATTCCATTCGACGCCAAAGTGACATTCGAACGATAACTTTATTAGATTTTTCTCGTTCTGCTTCTCTTCTCCATTTTCTTGTTATTTTTTTCCAATGATAACTTTTAACCGGTTCGTTTCTTACAGGTGATAGCAAGGGTGTTGCTGCAACGTTCATTTGTATCTTTCAGTTTTGCGTCGGAATCCGTGAAATGTGCATATAAGACAGCGTTCCATTATCATTATTATTAACGTGGATCAATAAAGTCAAGTAATCAATCAGCTCAAATATCTAAAAAAAAAAATCACGAATTTTTATCAGAATAAAACAGGGAAAGTACGGGACTATCGTGCTTATGAGTTTTCTCCTATATTAACGTCTTCCAATTTACCACATCTTAACTTTATATTGTTGTTAATAAATTGAAAAGAAAGAGGTGCGAAGCAAACATGGTCGCTTCAAATAAAGAGAAAAGTCAATCATCCTCAACGTCGAAAGATGAAAAAACGAGTCGAGATGCAATATCATCGAAATCGTCAACATCGAAAGTGAAAACTGTTACAACATCATCGACGACATCAACCGTAAGCAGTCAACAAAATATATGTCAAACTGATGGCCAACAATCGACCGTTAGCATATCTGAAGTGAACGATTCAAAAAGTGGTGCCATTGATGACAATGCATTGAGGACCATTCAAACCCAATATGTGGTATCGCAACCGGAAAACATTCCACCAAAAGTAAAAGAGCATTATATTTATGGAGGTACACAAATCGTTGAAATGGGTACAACCATAGGCAGTGAAATGCATTCTCGCGAAAAAAATCAGAGTAGTTGGAATGGAAAATTCATTTATGAAGGCACTCCCGAACGAACCAATTTGAAATCATGGGAAAGCAAACATGCAATCATCACTGAACCGAGTACATCCTCTAATACAAGAACAACAACTACTAAAACGAGTGAAGAAATCATTAAAACGGGTACTGGTGGAGTTATCAGCTCTGTTACCCATGATGTGTCATCTGAGTCGTCGAGATTAGTGGGCGATGCTCTAAAACAGCAATCGAAAACAACGACTAGCATTTTTGCTGGGAAGGATTCAAGTGATGCAAGTGCTGCAACAGATCTATTACTTGATTCGGAACGTTGCATTGCAAAGAAAGCTTATGTCACAACAGACAAAACTGACACCGTTGCCTCTTCATCTGTATCAAATATTCAAAGTCAAATCATAGGTAACAGTTCATTATTTGACGATAAAATGAAGACAACGAACAAAAATTCAAATACTGAAACAAGTGATCGTTACCCAATGTCAACCATACCATCTCGTTCAGACGAAAATATGCGAAGCACATACACTGACAATAAAAATACGATTCAAAGAACAGATAATGAAAATTATTCTTCAACTGAACAATATTCGTCCAGTATTTCGAAATTGTCCCGGTCAGAAAAATCCAGTTTATCAAATCAAGTTATTGAATTTGTTGATGGCAAAGAACACATTATTTCGGACACATTCAACGAAAGTGGATCATTGCAATTGAAAAGCTCGAACGAAAATTTCAGATCAAAAACCGGCACGGGAAGCAAGCATGAAATTGAATATGATCACAATATGGCCGAGGAGAACATTAGCTTCCATAATAATGAACGTGACAAACAGCCAATATTTGATCGCGAATATCGCAACTCACACCGAAATATCAAACAAAAAGGTGACAATTTACCCACAGAATACTTAAGAGGCAGCTATGAAACTACACGCTATGATGAAAAAACGAAAAATATATTACGGATGTACAACAACGTGAAAATGGTCGACAGCTAGATCATCGTACTAAAAGAACAGATGGCATTCAATTGGAATATGATGTTGGAACATCGAGACTTCGAATGGATGATCAATCTAAAACTCAATATATCAATTTCCAAGCATCAATTGATAGCGATAAAAAATTAAATACTATTGAAAATGCTAAGAAGGATAGCGGTTCCACTCAGACAACAAATGATTCACTCAAATCAACAACCAAATATGATTCGTATGATAATAAATCAACGACCTACACATCTCAAGTTTTTGATAGTAAATCAAATACATGGGAAACTGTAGAAGAATCGAACAATAACAATATCAACAAACGTTCATCAGTACATAAGCCAATCCATAGGGATCATAATTCATCAGCTCAAAATACAGATTCGAGATCTGTGACCACATCGACATCTTTGGTCGACAAAAATTCCACTATTAATAAAATTTCGACTAAAGATTTAGAAACAATATTGGACAAACGAACTGTTAATGATTTTAAAGTCAGCAAACTCAATTCAATAAATTCAAAGATAGAGACGACCAATCAAAAAATGTCCCAACATTTATACGATGAAAAGACAAAATCATGGCGTGAAGTTGATGAGAAAACAATTAAATCCAAACGTCCATCGCTGATTCGATATGTTAGCAAAGATAATGATGGGAAATTTACAACAATCTATAAACGTAAATTATTTGATAAACGATCCGGTACATGGAAAGTTGTCGATGAAAAGATCTATAAAAATATAAATTTTAATGAGCATATCCCAGAGGTAATCGAAGATGAAACAAATATTACAACTACAACATACACCACCAAAGTGTTTGACAATAAAACGAATACTTGGCGAATTGTTGATGAGCAAACATTCACCGACAGCAATACACTTGTACCAGAAGACATTGCTAAAGAAATTGCTCGTGACAAACCGGACATTGCTAATATTACAACGACCACTGAACTAACCAAGGTGAGTGCGAATTTTATTAAGACATTATGTATTCACGTTTATTTGCTATCTTCAAAACTCATATATACGATGAGCAAAGTATTTACATCTTCGTTGGTTACGTAATCATATTCAACGAAAAATAGCCGTCAAATTAGAGATGGCTACACTCAGTGCTATGAAGTTTTGCAAAAAAAAAAGAATAAAGGTGTTGCGCTGCTAGTGACCCAAGTATATGTATACATTTGCAATTTTGTTGTTGAATGTCAAGACAAAATTTTGAATGTGTTATGGAAGAATGATATTTCAACATTTTTTAGATTCCTTATGAGATCGAAAAGAAAACTTTAATTTTCATACTCAAATAACAGAAACCTTGTTCATTGTTCGTACAATAAAACCGTTTGAATATAATATGATAATAAATAATAATCTAATTTTAACATAATTTATTTATTATTCCGTATGTTTCCGTATGTTATTCCATACGTTATCCACAGAAATGGAATGAAGTCCGCTAACTTCACACACAATCCACAACAAAAACCAAATTTTTCATGATGAACCGATTCGATGCAATATATATTTGTGCATTGAAAAAGATTCGTTGACATATATTATTCATTGTCTGAGGTCACTTTAAATTAATATGAATTTTTTTGAGTTGAAAACTTATATGTATACTTTCAAATTAAAATACACTGCCAAGCTAAACTCGGTAGTAGTGCTTGATGTGCGGTATTATAAATAGTATAATTGGAAAAAAATAAATAGAAAAAAAAATAATAATAATAATAATAATAATAAATAATAATAATAATAATAATTATTATTATTATTATTTTTGTTGTTAATAATAATAATTTTAAAAAAATTTTG
>GL501545.1:1975769-1989871 GCA_000149185.1 Mayetiola destructor
CCTGCTGAAAGGCCGCAACAAGTGAAACCAACTGACAATCTCAAAATGACTGGTCAATTCACTCGGGTTGAGAAAACTGAGTTTATTCGTGCCGATCGGCCAAAACAAATCAAACCAGAAGATAATTTACGACCTGAAGGTGATTTTTACTCACCAGAGAAGCAACGATTCTCACCAGCTGAACGTCCCAAACAAGTTAAGCCACAGGATAATCTGAAACCGGAAGGCGAATTTGAAACACCAGAAAAAGTTGGCTTCATACCAGCAGAGCGACCAAAACAAGTTAAGCCGGCAGATAATTTGTATCCTGAAGGACCGATGTACACTCCGACCAAACAATCTTTCGGTATGTTTATTAGTACCCCATGACTTTCAAAACTTTATACTTTTTGATTTTTGTTTCAGGTTCAGCTGAGAGGCGTTCACCAATTAAGCATGATGATAATCTTCGTCCGGAAGGAGCTTTCGAACGTCCAGAGAAAACACCATTCAAGCCTGCTGAAAGACCGCAACAAGTGAAACCAACTGACAATCTTAAAATGACCGGTGAATTCACTCGAGTTGAAAAAACTGAGTTTATTCGTGCAGATCGGCCACAGCAAATCAAACCAGAAGATAATTTACGACCTGAAGGAGACTTTTATGCAACAGAAAAGCCAAAATTCTCTCCAGCTGAACGTCCCAAACAAGTTAGGCCACATGATAACTTGAAACCGGAAGGTAAATTTCAGGTTCCTGAAAAACCAGGATTTAAGCCAGCTGATCGCCCAAAGCAAGTAAAGCCGGTAGACAATTTAAAACAAACCGGAGCATTTTTTTCGCCGGAAAAGCAACAATATACGCCAGCCGAACGTCCTAAACAAGTCAAGCCACAGGACAATTTGCATGTAACAGGGAAGTTTGAAGGTAAACGAAAAATGGATACAGTTATCACAAAAGTTGATCGAGCTACAATAAAAAAACATACGGATCAAATTACTTTGAATGAGGGTAAAATGGAAACGGACACCACAAGCTCTTCCTCATTCAAAAAAGTCAAACCACAAAAAAGTGTCGTCGAAGATATTGTCAAAAAGCAAAAAATTCGGTCGAATATAACACTTGGTGATGACACAACCATTTTACGTACAACTAATCAAATGAACTATAACACAGTGACGACACAAAAGGATCAATTAATTGAAAGATCAACTGATAAAAATGATAACAATCGCATCAAAGATGGTACCATTGCAATTACAACGATGAAAGTAACGACCATTCTCGAAAACGAAAAAGACCATACACCAATAAAGGAAATCATTCATACCGGAGGAAGGACAAATATTCGTGAAGAGCTCGTCCATAAGGAAATCGGTTCTGAACTTATCAACAAGCAAAATGTTATTAATGAGCAACATCATGTCAACGAAATACATCAAAATGTTGTAAATCGTCGATTTATTGTAAATGAGAATAATGTGGAAAACATTCAGGAAACAAAATCTGGTCGAGTAGCATCTTCTAACGATAAAAATCTGAATATTGTGAACGCCATAAAAAAAATTACTAGAAGTACTACAGACACAAATCAAACCAATGATTCGATACGCAAAACCAATCACGATAAAAATGAAGATAGCATTGACCGTAATGAAGTAGTACAATCGACAACTTCTGGTTCGGTTGTCACTAAAGATGGATTGACTAGAGGTGATGCACATACAGCGACATCACACGTTGAATCTCATTTGATTTATCAATCAACTCCGATGACTCGTCGGGAACAATATACATATGAGTTAAGCGATAGCAACAAGCAGCTCAGTGGTTCGACCGCTTCAAATACGAAACAAACCACAGAAACAAGAACTTCGCAACGAGTAAGCGGCAACCAAGTAATAGATCATGGCGGCGATGAAAAATTAGCAACTGAACGAACAATCGTTACATCTACACCAATTACAAACCGCCATCAAACCAACACATCAGATATCTTAAATGTAAATGAAACACGCACATGTGGAAAGTCAATGGCTAAAACATCTCAATCAGACATGATCAATAATCAGATGAATTTACGTCAACATGAAACAACATCTAAGCGGCACACAAAAATTAGTTCATCCAATGCATCAAATTATTCAACATCGAATATATCGAGTATATTATATGAAAGCGATCAATCTTCTCCAATGCATAAGTCATCGTCTTCGACCATTGAGCAACAGAAACGTGATTATATTTCATCAAATGCGTTACAGACACATGGAAATCAATCACAAAGCAATATTCAACAACAGCATCATCGTAAGAATATATTAACATCGTCAACTGACGTAAATAACTCCGTTTTTCATCGCAAAGCTAATTTATCAACAAATTCAAATGAAGCTCTCCACTCGAATAGTATGAGTAAAACGGCTGCTATCCAACGAAAAAGTATTTCGAATTTACATGATCAAGCTATCTATAGTAATACTTCTTCTGATCGCAAAAGTTTTAGCTCGTTGCATCGCCTTGGTAAAGAATCAAGTTTATATGGTGGAAGCAGCTCAACGGTTCATTCCCATCAACATGGTGGAAACGTTCCACACAGCACCTCTCACGTTACCACTAATAACAGTAATAGCAATGTGAAACAATTATCATCATCTGAACGAACGCAAAATGTTGTGAACCGTGACACCTTATCGTTGGGTGGTGAATTGACTTATCGTTCCGAATCAAAAGCATATGGAAATTTCGGTCATCAACATAATGCAGTCGATCGTGCCACTTTTAATCGGCGTTCAAATCAATCAAGCATATCACTCGGTGATGGCCAAAATCATAGCTCCAGCGTTTATAGACGAGAATTTGCCGTTGTTCATGCTGGCCCATGTCCAGCAACTCAACTCGACAAAAAATCAACTTTCACTCACACACGTGACACAAAATCACATAAATTCTACAAATCGTCATTCTAATAAATATCGACAAGCATTTGAATCAATTTAGATGGAAAAATTCAGCGATCTATTATGATTCATTTTTTTGATTATTATTATTACGTTGATCTTCATTTTATTTTTTAAATTGTGTTTCATCTTGAATTTATTTTGAAATAACAACATTACTAATACGAAGGTGCTGGTGACTTCCAAATTCGGGAGTATCATGAAAAATTCTCATACTTTTTATCAGTATAAGACTTCAGTACATTGAAAGATCAGTATTCATCCTTGATCAGCATGACACAGTCCACAAAAACCCGAAGAATAATCGTACTGTGCGAAATAAGAACAATATTTTTATTTGATTTGAATGAATAAAATTGAGTGAATTCTGATTCTTTTATTTTGTAATGCAATAGAAAATTTTCAAATGTTAACTGAGTGCCTTAACTATAAAATGCTGTTAAACTAGTTAATAAACATTTAAAAAATATTTGGAATTCTTCCTCCCGTTTTCAATTCATTCAAATATATTTGATATTGTTGAATTAATAAATATTCTTATTTTCATATTCAATTTAACCTGTGTACTGTGTACTCGTTTTTTTTTATTGATTCAAACGAAATACCAACCCATTCTGGATTTTAAATATTATGTTGAAAAACATATTTAATCATCAAAAAATTAAAGACTCAGGACTTATTACGTGGACTCAGTTTTATATGAAGTCCACCTGAAGCTCTAACTGTAACACGAAACATGGGAAGAAGTTTTGTTTTTCCTTCAACTGGTAACAATTCAAATTCTCTTAAAATCCTTGAAACAACAGTTTTCATTTCGATAAATGCAAATTTTCCACCAATACCTAAATTGGAATGAAAATGTTATAAAATTAAAATAGAAATAGCATTAATTGTTAGTGATGATCAAACGTGCACTTACAATTTCTTGGTCCAGCGCTGAACGGTATAAACGCATATGGATGCCGTTTTTCGATTTGTTTCGTTGAAAATCTATCAGGATCATATGTTTCTGGATTCGGATAAATTGATTCAAGACGATGTGTTGCGTAAGGAAATATAAGAATATTACTGCCTGATGGTATTGTATATTTTCCACAACGTACATCTTCAGAAATTTTACGTGCTATCAATGGTACGCTCGGATACAATCGCAACGTTTCTTTTATACATTGTTCCAAGTAACGCATTCCTCGAATGTCTTTCATTGTCGGAACACGATCATCATTTGCGAATATTCCGTTCAGTTCATGAATACACTTCTCTTGACAATCTGGATTCTGTGCCAGCAAAAATAAACAGAAAGCGGTTGCTGCTCCTACACTGTCTTGACCAGCCAACATAAAGGTACAGGCCTCATCAATAATATCACGATCAGTAAAAATTGGATTATTTTTGGAAATATCCAACATGAAATCCAATAAACATTTTCGTTCAGGTATTTCACCTCTTTCAAGTGCCCCACGTCGTATGTCGATCATCTATTAAAAATAGAAAAATAAAGTTATTCGTTATTTTTTAAAGCGTTTTATGCGGAAGTGAAAAGTTTCTGAGTTAACCTTCTGTGTAAATGAATCCAATTGTTTCTTTTGATTCAGCTCACTACTTGCCGTTTCAGTTAGTCTGTATATCCAATCAAGAAGTAGCCAAGGCCTTACGATTCGATCTGACATTGTCACTTTACCTCTTTTGAATATAAAAATAATTTCAAACAAACCAAATATATCAATATTGTTTAATGCTATGCTGGAAGAATTTAAATATACTTTCGAAATGGAGAATCATCCATGTTGATACCGGTTCTTTTCAAAATAGGAACGCCTAATACAGATTCTGCGAAGTTGAAGGAATTAAAAACAAAAACTCTGAATAAGAATTCCGATGATAAATGTTTACCATTCAATATATCAATGACGCATTGATTAACTAAATATGTAATGTTCAACTGGTCTGGGCCTTCCTTCAATCGTTTAACCAAAACATTCGAAGCATCAATAAAGGTACCAAGAAAAGAGTCCAGCGTATTTAGATGGAATGTCGGCTGAATTAAACGTCTATGAAAACTCCATTTATCAGCTATTCAATAAAAAAAAATCGAGACTAATCATACCAAAAAATCATTTTTATATTTAAACAACAAATATCAGACTACATTTATTCTTTTCATTCAACGAAAAAAATCAAGTAAATCACAAAAAATTTCTGATTGAAGATCACAAAAATTTAGGTCAACTAAAAATCAATGCAAACACTTTTGTCCTGAACTTGTCAATGAATTTGGAACAGTTTACGGATTATAAAATATACTTTAAAATTTTCTTGCCTGAACTGGTAATTAATCCATTTCCAAGGAAATTGTGTAGCATTTTGTAAAAAAATACTTTTTCTGTGTGCTTCCTAGAAGACAGTACTACTTGCAGATCTTCTGGATGAATAATTGCGAAATATGGAAGAAGCAAAACCCACACTCGAATGATTCGACCGTATAATTTCTCGGCAACGCTAACAGTATTGTCCAAAACTGCAAAGAAAAAAGAATATTATTACTTACTTAGGCAATATTTCTTAATTTTGATGTGTATTTTTGATTTAATGGTCAGCGGTATCGCCTCCGTAGAAATAGATTGAAATCGGAAATATTTATTTATTATTAAATATATGCTTTTGCTGAAAGAAGACCGGCTAACCGCATCATTGGATAAATCTCAGCATTGATAATGAAGTACAAATCAACACCTTCAACATTACGACAAGTTCAACTTCATTTTATCTTCAGAAATAATAACATAGTTACCAATTTTTCTTTTGAATTTGAAGCAAAAATAGAGGGCTTAAAATTCGTTTAGATCAACTGTTGGCAGAGTCTCTTTATAGAAAAACGTATGAAAAGTGAATGCCTGACGACTGTTTAGTGCGCCACAGCGCCAGGCTGAACAAAACGTTCATTTTAACCTAACAATGTTCAATTTGATTTCAAATAAGGGAAAATTTAATAGTGATTGGTCACTGATTTCTCATTTCAGCACATTGAACATTGAAAATGTTAAAATTTATTTTTATTCCGTCATGTGAACAACATTCTGGAACAACATTCTGTGAATAACGTTCTGTGAATAACACAAATGCATAGAAGAATACCGAAATGAATAATGAATATTTAACATAATTCTCACTTGTACTTTTTATTTGTTCATTGTAAACATAGAGATTTTGTCATTAACAAAATATGAAGCGCATATTTCATCACCAACTGAAATGTTTATACTCATTATACTATTTGACAAGTGTGGTGGTGCTTGTGAAATACGATAAATAAATTACGTTGAATTTAATAATTTCAGCGATATCGAAATCGTAGCTGATTAAGGATCAGAATTAAAATCAATTTGAGTAAACCTAGATGTTTGCGATGAATGATCTCATCACTTTCGAATCACAATACCGGGAAAAGACCATGTTTATTATTTGTTTGATTTTCATTGCATTTTACGACTTCAATTCGAATGTATTGGTATATTTGCTTGAGCAAAAGGATTGGGTGACCGAAAAGCGTTTAATTCGCCTCATCGTGCAAACAGTTTCGTTTATGTATTTTGCTCAAATAATGATAGATGCTTCGACTTGTAAGGTCTACAAATAAATACTCGGGAAAAGAGTTGAAAAGCGATTCGGTGAAATTAGTGATATATGTCGAATAGTCGCATTGAATGAATTTGTTGAATATTATTCTGAATAATGAATACTGACATTTTTTTTTTATTTAAATTTTTAAAATCCTCACTAAATGATAAAACCAATGAAAACAATATTTCGTGATCCATATTTTTCAATTTAAAAATCACAAAACTCCATATTCGAATTAGACTCATTGAACAAAAAGTACACAATGTTATGTATTAAAAATTTGTATTTGAAGTGTTGCGCCTATATAATGAATAGCACAAATCGGTCAAAATATCCAGAAATGATTTTTATATAGCTCATGTTGGGCATTTATATCAGCATTCAAAGCTTAGCCATTCAAAAGAATATTTTGTGTGCCTTTTTCGCAAGGTCAATAACAACAACAATAATAATAATAATAATGATAATAGTTCATTGTGTTCAACAATACTTACAATTTTTGTCCTGTAATAATAAGACATTGCCCAAAAATGGTATCACTGGAGGTCCCTTCAGTCTCAGACATAGCACAACCGTTTTCAAAAAATCAGACAAAGCATACAATATTAAGCCAACTGACAATAGAATGAAGACCAACATCAGCTCCGTTTGGTACACGCGTTCCAGCTATAATGAAAAAAATAGTACACGGTGGAGACTGGCCGCTAAATTGTAACATTGGCCACGATATAATGAAATGTATGTCATTTGTGTATAATGTGCTTCAAAGTTTAGTCTCTTCAATTGTGTATTTATGTTAATATAAGTGGACACTTTACTTAAAAATGGTATATTTGAATATCTATTAAATAAATAGGTAAATATGGTGAATTTGACCATTTGTTCATACACTTGAAGAAATGGTACCGGACTTTGGAGCACGTAGGATAATTTGGATCATTCCAAAAACATTTGAGCTAGCATTGACCTTCACCTCATAGATGAGATGATTTCACTTGGTATCTAATGAACGTTTCAACCATCATCGAATGTTTACTCTTAAATAAATAACTTTCAAAATTCGAAATAGCATAAATATAGTGAGTATGTGATGAAGCGGTAGAAGAATTCCACGTGATAGCAGAGTATTCAAATAGGTGGTAGATTTAGGTAATTTTTTTTTGCTACATCTCATATCAATTCCTGGTCCAGGATCATACCAATTGTCGTTAACACCAGATTATGTTAATCCGAATTTTCATTGTTAATCAATGTTTTAAGATAGAAAAACTTTCAGCCTGACTTAATTGATTGATTAATGAACGAAGGAAATAAAACACAATTTAAGTAATTCACAATTTTTTTTTGCCTAAATATGAAGGAATCAGAACAGTGAAAGTTGTTTCAACTTTGTCACATACATTAAATCTTCCCATAGAAGTTTTATGTATTTTGGTCAGTAAAAATTTTGTTCAAAAAAAATTAACGATATTTATGATAATTATTTTAGCATTTTGAGACTTCGAATCTGACTTGAATCCCTTGAAAATGTCGCAAATTCCTATTCCTAGTGAACGTGGTTAGTAAGCTTTTTCAGATCAACGACAAAATGATAGGTTAAAGATTCTTTTAAATTCCAATTTTCAATTGTCATTTTGAATTTTTCGGATATCTTGCAATGTAATTTTTTCAAATGCACAATTAAACAGAAAGGGCGTTCAAATAGTTATAGCATGTTTGTTGTGTTTGCGCTTTTTAAATATCATGATTTTAGTTATTATGATCACAAATGTTCACGTCATCAATATTTGATTAGAAATTTTTTTTCGTCTATTTCTCTTTATTTTTTTTCGGAAATTGTGATGACTCGATTTGACGGAATGCTCTCTTTGTCATGGTTTCTTTGAGAAAATATCTTCGAATTTCGGATAACTTTTTGGCACATGAAGTGGTTGTACAATGTATATACGATAATAATTCAGCATATGAAACATTTCAGTCTTCGCAATCAAATTATATATCCGTCCATATAAGTGGCAAATATCGTTTTAATTAGAATTGATTTTATTATTATATCATTTTATACTTAAAGATTCTCATAAATAAAATATTAAAATTGAATTACCACTTGATAAACAACCATAATTGAATTGATTCGTCAAAATTTTTCGTCGTCTTTTTCAATTGAAAACCAAAAGTATTTACAATAAACCACTATGTTATTTAATAATCACTTTCTTCATGAACTTTTATTGCAAAAAATAATTAAATTTTTTATAGATATTTTCTCTGATAGAAGCTCATTTGGTTCTTTTGATCATTAACAAGATACAAATCACTACACACAACCGCATAGATGAATAGCAAAACGGATACTAAGTAAAAATAAAGCAGCATCAAAGATTATATCAAGGTGTACTTGAATGATGAAAACAGATAGGCACACGTTCATGTGCACAGCATTCAATTTACTAAATTCAATAGATTCTCTTTAGTTAATGATCGGGTGTGGATTATTTTGAATCCTCGAGAATGTCTTAACACAAATTACGTACGATTTTGTCGTATTAATAATTGTTCGTGTACGATGGTAAGAATATGTTCCGTGGTTGTGTGTGTTGCCATACACTTACAATATGCATGAAAATCGTTACGATTACCATCGATTGATTCAATGGAATTTCTGTAAGGAACTCAAGTGCCTATAAATTGTGATTCTACTATGTCACTAATTCACTGTTCGAAAAAAATCATCCAAAAAATTTGTTTTGCTTCGCAACTCTCTTTAGAATCAACCCAGCCTGCGTATACCATAGTAATATTTGAGATCATATCTTTCGTTGGGGAAGATTTTTACATACATTTGGGAAATTCGTCCTAAATACTACAAAAATCGTCAAAAATAGAACGAAAATTATTTGCAAAAATCACCTGAAATAAAATGAAAATCTTCAGAAATGAAACCAAAATTATTCTAATTTTTTTTTTTGGAAAAAATGAAAAAAACATTTTCGGAACCGAAATTCGAAAAAAAAAATTTTTATGTCAACAATAATACTGTGTCGGGGTACTTTTTCAATCTTTCGAATGGTCCATATTACAAGGGTAAGGGCTATTTTCAACGAGTGAGCCCCGACCATATTTTCTTGATTCTACTATTTAACTCACTGGTTCTAAACGCGCCAAAGAAAAACCCCAGAGTAAATTATAGAAACTGACTTTTGGCAGTTTAGTTTGACTTCAATTAGCTTGTGAACTAAGAACCGCCAGAACGGCATTTGTACAGAGAATTATCTTTGAACCAGAATCATGTTTGCCTCGATTATTTTGCAAATTCATACGAATATGTGAATTTTATGGGAATGACAGGAAAAAGCAATGCCACTGCAAAATTTGGAATAAAAATTGCTACAAATGGAATCATTGCCCATAAATATTTTTGCTATGAGAGAATTGAACCCCATCAATTTTGTACATTTTATTTTGATTTCAAATCTTGTATGCACAATGCACAAACCATAATTACATAAATCAGTATTTGCCCGATATTATCCTTGCATCTACTTTCATCATACAAGAGACGGGCCAGAATTTCTACAATAAATCAAACAATATTTTGAACAGATCGGTCTCAAGGTAACGGTCACTATCATTTCGAGTTTTGCATAATAATTTGCGGTTACTTTTGATATTTATTTTCATGTCAATCACTGAACAAAAAGATGAAAACAAAATATCGAGAAAAGTAAAAGTTATATCGATTTAAGGTTAGTCTTTGATGCATTGTTAAGTGCGCGAGTCACTGTTGTTGATAATTATAAATCAATTCGCTGATAATAATGATAATGAATAAAGTCGCTGATATATCATAATTATTAACAACGAAAATCATATTGAACCAATAGAAGAATAGGCTATTTATTGTTATTATTATTTAACATTCGTTTCGGTGTTGGTTTTATGACGAATTCAGTATTTTCTTAAAAGATCTTGAAAATACATATTTTGCTATTGATCACAATTGATTTTATAAAATTTCTGTCTTAAGGCATCCGGGTTTTGTGTAACGGCTTTGAATGTTTATTTTGTTTTTTTTAAACGATTCAAATAAACATCTTCGGTAGGAATCAGTTGCAGACACGTTTGAAATATATTTTTCAATGATTTTCAAGCGAGTTCTCTTTCGGAAAAGAATCACTGCCACATTTAATTATCATCTTTATGTTAAATGACTAAGCTATTCAAACGAGAGCAAAGTTCAAAAAAATTATGGATGGTTGCACCTTACAATAAAAAATATTATAATATTCATTTCTGAATCTAAATTGCTGAGCATCATTTATAATATACAGTAAAGTTCCTCTAAAAGGACCATTTTGGTTGCTGGCATATTGGTTCACAAATAAAAAATGGTCGTTTTAGAGAGTGGTCCTTTTATAGAGACTTTACTGTAGCAGAATTCATCAGTTCTAATAAATTGGAAATTGGAAATGTGAATTTAATTTTCGTTCTCAATTCGTATTTGGTGAGATAACTTTATTTGTAAGATTCAGTTTGAAAACGCTCTTATAATCGCTTTTTGTTGCAACAATTTTTTATTTGTTTTCATTCATCATTCCTTCTAGAAACATCAATGCATCTACATTTTCAATGGCTGCGTAAACGTCACGTTTTTGGACTGTTTTCTTTTTCGATTGTGCTGTGTGCAAAAATGCCTCTCGAGCTAAAGATCCGATGAACAATTCGGTTGCTTTCGCCACCAAAAATGTACATTCACCTGTGATCAACGCCACTTCTTGATCGGTTTTCATAATTTGTTTTACACGAGCTGATGGTAAGCTCAACAACCTAATGGCATTCCGTGTCTCCTTTGTTTTTTCTTCTGTTCTGTTTTGAATGACTGAAAAGGAATTCGAGAAAATTTAACGTACTTTCATACCAACTATCTTATTTTCGACGAAAATGACATACTATTGAAACAGACTAACTAACAACCACGTTCGAGGAACGTTCAATGAACAAACAAAACAACCCCAAAATCGAGAGATCATTGCTTTTTGTTGTTTATTCTATGAAAAAAAACCACTCAAGCGTGCATTTCGTGGCAAATTTACAACGGAGAATGGCGATTGTGGCATAAAATAACTAACAAAGATGCCACGATTTGCACGTTCGACGTTTTCCGTTTCAAATTTGCCACGAATGTCCAGCATCCATTTTTGTTGTTAATAATTATTATGAATATACCGATAATAATGTAATGAAATAAAAAAGCTGTATAATCATCCCTCATTCCAACCTTACATTTCAAAAAATGCAAAAAAATTATCATTTATCTGAACGAATCAGTGCGGAATCCTTAGCATGATTCCATTTATAGTATTTTAAACAATTAAATCGTATTTAATGCACCTTTATCACCTTCTTCCAAATCATCAATATCACTTCCTTCTGCTTCGACCCGTTTTTCGTCAATCTTAGCCTCTTCGATCATATCTAAATTCAATTCTGTTTCTACATTTTCTGTGTGTTCAGTAGAATCGATATGCAGCGTCTCTGTTTCCATTAGATCTTGACTGTGATTTATATCAGGAGTCTCTTGTTCTGATATTAAATTTAAATCCATTATTTCTCGGTTTTCTACTAAAAAATCACTTAATAAACTGATCTGAACTGTGATTCGATGTCGATACACTTTGCGCGCAAACTTTTGAGTGACGTTTCATAAATCAAAAAGTGGATTTGGTGAATATTTCGTTATATATTGAGTTTCAACATATTTAGAACTCTACTGTCACGTTCAATATCAAATGAGATTATACTATAATTATCAATACTAAAATTATTCCCAATATTAGTTCAAAACGATTCAGTTATTGCATAATAGATGGTGCTAATTTATTTTCCTTTTATTAAATTAAAAAGAATGAGAATTGCAATAAAACCTCCATACATAATGTATTCATTTTGGTTTAATTATTTGACTTCATTTAACTGAATAAGAATCGCCGTACAAGTTTCGGTCTCTTTCAAGAAAGTAAGCAGCCATTCGTTCGATATCATCTAAGCTTAATTGATCCAAACGCTTTTCGAAATCGCTCATGAAGTCTTTTGCCATAGCTTCTGACTGTTCGTCGGAATAAAACTTCTTGAATATTTTACACATAACATCTTTTAGGGGTTCCGGTTCCCTTATCACCACCGTCAATTTACTACCATTTTGGATTTGTGGGTAATCTAATAGCGATTTTTCATCTGCTAGTGTTCGACCTACAGACAAAATTTTTTGTCGTGGAACTGGAATATTCAATGTTTTGGAAATTTCTTTCTTCAAATCCATAATGGTAATATTTTCGACAACCTGTTGATAGGGAAAATTCATGACTCTTTTGATTAAAATGATAGATTCAGAACAAAAACTTGCCCTTACCTCAAGTCGGCATTCGCCTCCCTTGAGCACTTTGATAGACAACTGCATGTTCACGAAAGAAAATAAATGTCGACTAGTATTCTGCAATGTTTCTGACGATTACACCAAAATTCTGTGATAAATGAATTAAGAGCAAATACTTTCGGCTCTATTTTACGTTTTTATATGTGCCGACAATGTATGTTTTTAGAAAAAAATATTTCAGATATATGAACGAAGTACACATTTATTTTTCCAACCAAAATTTTGAGTGACGTTCCGTGCATCCAAATATCTAAAGTGCGCATTTGGTGAATATTTCATTATATGTCAACACTCATAATATTCAGAGGCTTCTAATGGCTCAATACTAAAACAGTTTACTAAATAATTTTTTATTTCATAACAGATGGCACTGTTTCATTAGCTATTATTAAGAAAGTCAAATCCAAATTAAATTCAATTTACACGCAGCCATTACACCGGAAACATTTTTTTCCTTTGTATATTTGGTGCGAACCGATCTATGTGCTTTCGGTAACATTTTCAGATTCTCTGTTTGGTATGCTTCAATATTTGCTGATACTAGAGAATCATGTAACAAAAATATTCCATATATCCTACGGGGGATGATACTTTTTTTTCTGATCATAATCGTCTGTACTTTTTGGCATAGACCACAAAATCCCGAAGGTTCGGTTTATGCTTAGTTCATTACTAATTTTAACTACTTATAGAACATAAGGGTTCTTTTCTTTGAATCGAACATATTAAATTTGAATTGAATGGAATCAAATCAATCTTAATATCAATCGGACACGAGGGAATCTTTGTCGTTTTGAACATTTGGTGTTGTAAGCAAAGAATTGTATGGTACTTGACGTCCGGCAACTAAATCCAATCCTTTTGATGGATGCGATGCATTGCAATAACGATTCGAATTCATTGGGCTGTGATATTCATGGTTTCGTTTAAGCGGTTGATTTGGATTGCGTGTATATGTGCGGATTTTGTATTTTTGATTAATGATATGAAACAATTTCGATTATTCATCAGGAACAATTATAATTGAATAATAAATTATTTCTTACCTCGCCGGTGATTCCACGGCGTTTGTACTCTCTTCTGCGAAAACCGGTCATCTTTTTGTATTC
>GL501545.1:1990767-2004456 GCA_000149185.1 Mayetiola destructor
GACTACCACACAGTGCACAGATTGAGCGATATTACAAATTTAATAAAAAAAGTCAAAATTCGTATAACAAATTTGAAATTTATTTAAACCGTTCAGAATATCAATGAATAGGTCTGAGTATAATTTGAATAAGTTTTTAATTTTTCGAAAAATAATTTCTAATCATACAAAATCATTGATCATTAATAAAAACAAGTAAGCAAAGCAAAATCTAACATGACAAAATGTCTTTACCCATTTTCCACAAGCATTTTAATATCGTTAACAATGAACATATGTTCTTAAGTTTCGTAAGATAATTACCGAACCAAATTGGAATGCATGGGATCAATTTTCTTAAATATAAAAACAAAAAATTATTAGACAAATTGATCTGTATATGATGCTCATGAATGCTTCAAGAATCCTTTGGATTCAGCGAATACGACATTCAAATATGATTTGAATCCAGTGAATGATAGAAATGCCCATATTATCAAAGCATAGAATAATATTTTTGTAATCAAGTCAATGGTCCATAGCCTGAAAGATAAAAAAATTAATTAAAATTAATTGTCTAGTTAGGAATCCCGAATTGGAGTACGTACACTTTCAATTGACGTCGAGCTTTTGGTAATGTTGTTAATGGTTCTTTAAGACAATACTGACGCCCACCTAAAATACTTCGTCTTAAGTATTCAATATCTGGAATGCCATCAGTGTCCATGTTGAATCTGGAAAATAAACCAAAATCATGGCACTTTTTGATCGGAGACAATTTCAATTTATGCAATTACATTTCCTGGTCCTTCGGAGATAGCTCTCTATAAAGTGCAAAGAAACGTTCTGTCCGGAAGTCCCATTGGCGGGTTGTGAAAAATTGTAAAACTTCTAATCCATCAAATATTCGTTTTTGAACACGAACCATGCTATGAATAAAACAAAATATTAGTATAAATATAATTATATTCATGACATAGAATGGATGCCACAATTGAAAAACTCACAATCTTTTTTGACCAATGCATAACATTACGAAGTCAATGAGGTAAGCCGGTAGTAATTGATAGAAGAATAATTTTAAAGTGTGCACGACTCTCGATGTAGTCATATCACCACCTGGGTACCAAACACCACCTTCAAATGGAAATTGGTAGTTAAGTTCTTTGCCTTGATCGAGAACTTCACGCCATGGTAATTTTTTGCTATCCGAACAGGTAACATTGTAAACGGGAATATTGATTGGCCTGAAAAAAAAAAATACATTTCAATAGATCATTATTATCATTATTATTACAATTATTCATTCGTTTGGATTAAATAGGATCGATACTTTTCAATAAATAACCTTACTTTTGTTTTGTCGTTGCGATTTTATAAGCAATTGCAATCAATCCGTTTATTGCAATATCGACTGGAATAACTTCAGAGCGATGCTCACCATTGCACAACATAGTACGAATAACACCTTTTGCACCACCTACCATGATTCCGATTGGCCCATTCAAACTGTCCACCCATCCTTGACAAGGTTCCTTCCAAGCAGGTGAAACTTTAAAGCGAAAAAATTCAAATAAATATCAACCGCAGGGGATTGTGATTGTTTACTCTCTTAAATATCATTCGGGGCTCACATTGAAAGAAGTAGTAAAACATTGTTTTACCGTCATCTTTGAAATGTCATAGTAAACTATTGCATGAACGCAATGTTTTACCTACTTATTAAATATTGTTACGTTTTTATCGGAATAATAATATGAATTAATGACAATTAAGACAAAATGGCTTCTTCTTTAATTTATTATTATTATCGTAAAATTTATATTGAAAGGTCAAAAAAAGTTTTTCTTTCTTTAATTCTAATTTCAATTGTATTGTGGCCTTTTTTTTGCTAATGTGACATAGCTCGGCATTCAGTACTTGCATCATTATTGTCCCATTGATTTTGATTGTGGCTATGGTGCTTCGGCACTTTTGCACACTATTCTTGGTGCATTGCCAACGCTGCATGTGATCTTTATTTGATTTTCTGGCTTTGTAGAATTTGTTGCTCCCGTGAAGAAGATTTTTGCGCCCGAATTTTACTTGAATATCAGCCGGTTCAATACGCTCAAAAAATGTTTTTTTTATTATATTCAATAATTTTTATTCCTTTTTTTTCAGCAAATTTGAGCCTTGTTCCACTTCCAATTAAATTTCCGTAAATATAAACAAAATGTATCCTCTTGTTTTGGTCGTTTTCGGTTTACTAATAGATATTAGTCCTAAAAAGTCCACCATAATGAACTTTGTAAATAAATGATGGAACTCAAGATGCTATTGCGACAAGGACTTAAAATGTATTTCATCGGCCATTTATGAATAAAAACTTGAAAATAAAAAAAAAATTGGCCGATAAATCATAAAACAGACTCAAAGCGTCGCCCAGATATGCATCATCTTCATTTCTGAATAACTATTGATTGATGATAAATAGAGGCAAATATCAGAGATAACAACAAGAAGAATCTGCAACTGATCGACAGCCATACGAAAATGATGACTAAGCTATAACGGCACTTAAGACAAGAATTTAAAAAAATCATTTGAATTGAAACAGTCTAATAACAATTTCTGTGAGAAACAAAGTTATGCCTTTCAATTCATTTAAATGAGTTTCAATGTAAAACAAGTCATATTATATCTTGACTTCACTACTTCTCGAAATAATTGATCAATCAACATGACTAGTTTTTGAGTTTTCATGCTCAATGGTAGATCTATAATTTGTCAACCAAGAGTATGGATGCATTCGGAAGCATGCGAATCAATCGACAATTTAACGGTGGACAATTATCGTACATTCAATTACGGGCCTGCATGGAATTTTGACGATGTAGGATTTTTTATTCATTTAACTTCGAATTATTTGTTTGTATTTTCTTGGTTAATGATAATAAAATAACAGATAATTGATTAGTTTAACGTTTTTTTTTGTTTTTGTTTCTTCGTTGGTAATTATAATTTATTATTTGATTCGCCATTCAGTTGATTTAACTGAGTTTCATGCATGATGGATACGTCGAATAATCATTTGACTTGTTTGAATATATTTTTATCAGGCTTGTGTCAAATTGAAAAAAGCGAAAAATCACGGGAATATTTCCTTGGAATGAAAGTAGTTCGAGTTGTTTTTCATTCTAATTGAGAAAATTCAGAGGGAATAGGCAGTAACCAAAGACAAGTGACATCTGTGGTGTATGTTGGAATTATATAAAAAGTTATTCGTCTGAATTTAGACGACTCATCACATTTATGATTTTATTTTAATGTTTGAGATTAAACAAATCTCCAAAATTAATTGTTTTTATCCACCTAAATGTTTTGAAATCGAAAAGAATATTTTTGGATAAAAAATTCCAAAAAAATCATTTAAATCATCACAGCTCCAGCTATATGTATAGGCGTTTTGACAGCTCTTGTCAAAGCCCTAGTTAGCGCTGATTGTATCACTTTTTGTTTACATGCAAATGTCACTTTGATTTTGCCCTGTAAAAAAATTTGTAAAAAAAAAATTCCGTTGGATGAGTTGAAATAAAAAAAATCGAATTCCTTTTTTTTCTCGAATCGCGTTACCTTTTGTTTACAAATCAATATTTTACTTGAATGAGTTCATTGAAATTGAGGTTATTTTGCCATAAGAAAAATTGAGACAAATTCGATTTTGGGTTAAACAGGAAAATTAGAATGAACAAAGGTTCATCGGATTACAATAACATCGTATATACGATGGTACAGTGTTCGCAACCGATTATTTATCATTTGATTTTATTTGGTTCAGAACGAAATATAAATTGTTTTCAAAAAACAGAAGACTGGTTCTTCGAATAAACGAAAATCAAATGATTTTGAGCATTATTTTACTCAACGAGCCATATTTCACGAACCATGAATTCCAGAAAATTCTTATTTCGAAATGTTCTCTCGATATTTTATTGCAAATAGATCTATTTCGAATAAAGAAAAATCGATATTAATTTGAAATTGATTTCTTTCAAAATCGAACTAATCGACAAATATTCCCAGTGCGATATTTTGTAATGACTTATCCACTAAAAATTTATTCTTTTCATAACCCTGATTTATATTATGATGCAATCAAGTAAAATGGTTGTCATAACCAGAAGTGAGTGTCATTCTCTCTTGTTTCTTCTCTTTCATCACTCTTTGTTTTCGTTCTATTTTCGTTTGCAAAAGTCTTTTTAATATGACTTTTGTATAGTGTATATCGAGTATATTGTCAGCACAAATAACATTGTTAATTTAATTTTTCATTTCTTTTAGTTTCGTTGTATTTGTTAGCTAACGAGGTTTAATCTGCTGCTTTAACGCTTTTTAGGCACCGACTCAAACCTTTACCGAAAAATTTAATTTTCAACAGAAAATATATAACAGACTTACCAATACTTGGTCGTGTGATGCACACAGGTAGATTTGGATATTCATTTTGTACCAGAATTTCAGCCAAACGTTTTGAATAAGTATATGTATTTGGGTGTGGATTCAATAGATCTGGTGTTATTTTATCTAAAGTTTTCACATCCATCCACTTGGCGCACCGAATCAACTCTTCGGGGTCATGGCTACAATCGTAAACTTTTTCAAGCAGAACTTCCTGATCACAATAACAGAACGCCGTTGACAAATGAATGAATGCTAGTAACTTTTGCATTTTTCGTGCCAAACCCAAAACTCGCTGCGTTCCGGTTGTATTCATATCAATAGCATCCTTCAAGTTGGCTTCCAACCGTAATGTTGCCGCACAATGGAATACGATATTTGTATCGCGGCAAACTCGTTGAGCTTGTTCACCGCTTAAACCTAGATTATCAAACGTTACATCACCTTGGATTGGTACTAATTTTTTCATCACCTCTGGTTTTTCTTCCTTGATTCGTTGAAAAGCCTAGTCCAAGAAAAGATTGAGAACAAATTTTTGATTCGAACATATTTAACAACTCAGGATTCAAAATTATTTGGTTTTATTTTCAAGTGTTATTTGGATAAGTAAAGTGTTTGCAGAAACAAACAAAATGAAGAGGTATTCCTTTTGTATGATAGATATACCTTCTGGAACGCATATTTATTTTTAATTTGAAATTTTCATTATGATTGTAAAACTTGAAGAGATTGAACTTTTTTACTCAATTCTCTTTTCAACAGAAAAATGTCTGTACAAATAAGTAAAAAGTACCCAGGCGGTCATGGTTTTACATCGTTCGATAAACGTCAGGTAAGGGTAATAGCCCTAGTACAGTACAAAACTCGTATATACAGCGCAACTATATGAACTTTACGCAAACGCCATACAACCGAACATGTAGCACAAATATGTTGGAAATGGAGAAGTAATGGAGTTACTTCTCCATTCCCAGCATATTCGTGCGATAGATTTTCGGGTGTACGGTGAAATTGCGATTTGGAAGGACAGGAAGAGAAATGGGTGATGCGACGAGACGTACCAGAAACCTACCTGACATTTGCCGAACGCTGTAAAACCATGACCGCCTGGGAATCAACCTCAAAATTTTTTCCGGGAAAAATCTCTAATCAACGATCAAGGGTTTGCGGTAATTATGAGATACACAGACTGTAATATCGTCCTGGGATTTATTCAAGGGCTTTTCTTATAATATTCCTATGCCAAATTTATGCTAATCACAATATTGATCAATTGCAAAATTGAACAGCCTTGATTGGGTTCTTCGAAATGAAAAATGCATTTTTCCAAGAATGAAACGGTAATATCTGGTGTAAATATAGTAAATTATTATTACTTACCGGAATCTTAAACATATCATCTATACGCGCTTCAGGAGACTTGCCTTTCTTTGGCCGTACCAAAATCAAAATTTCCTTTAGTTCCGAACATGAGTATAATAGCTTTTCAATTAAGACCTGAGATAAAATAAACAGCAAAATTGACAATCGATTTTCATAAACACGAAATTTGGTTCTGGTCCATGCAGCAAAGGCCTTCGTACATAATATATCATAACTTTTCTCTTACTTTGCCCATAAAACCCGATCCACCGGTAATGAATATAGTTTTTCCTTTGTATAATTCTTGGACTGGTGTTAATGGCTCTGGTTTGCTCATTTTGCTTATTGACTTGACTACCGTCGTTGCTTGTTGTTACTGCAGGGTATATACATATAAAAATGTTGAGAAAATTTATTTATACGAGCTGCATTATAATTGATATTTTCTTTCAGTGTGTATTCTGATTGAATAGATTCATTTGGGCATTTTATACATTTTTCATATCAATCATATTTTAACAAATCAGTGTTCGGTTCGATTGATGTATATTTTATTTCCAATTGAATTATATTTATTTTCATTAAATATTAATTCATTACACCGGGTAATATCGCCCAGTAATGATGGCTCAATTAATTATGATAATTGTAAAGATTAACTTCAGATACAGTCTATACCACTAATGTTATTATATTCCGTATATGTCAATGCGTCCGTTGGTAGCGCCAATAACCATTATTTATATGCAAATATCTGATTTTATAACACGAGTGAATGAGACGAAACACCCATAAATGAATTCGGCGCATTCGACTTTATATGTTTATACAAGTTTTGCGTATCAACTAATAGGAGATGACGTCACCAATAATAGTATTGACGGTTACTGAAAAAAATCTCTATTGTATTCCATCATTGATACCGAATTCACTAGATAGAACTGTCAACAATTAACTATTACACAAAAAGATTTTATTTGCTTAATATGAGAATTGGACACAGTTTGAACTTCGCTGTTTGCTTTTAGCAATCGAAAGTTTTAAGTGATACATGTACGAAAAATATGTAATCAATGACCTGGAACTGGCAATGTGAAGTGTTACTGATTATAGT
The DNA here is from genome assembly GCA_000149185.1 of Mayetiola destructor. NCBI lineage: Eukaryota > Metazoa > Arthropoda > Insecta > Diptera > Cecidomyiidae > Mayetiola > Mayetiola destructor. The sequence goes on from GL501545.1 coordinate 1,997,663, forward strand.
TTAACTATTCAAATATCATGACGCTTCGTTTAAACGCACACAGATTCATAATTCACACTTGTTTCAAGATTTCAAAATCGTTCCTATCGTTATTTCTTGTATCCTAAGTAGACACTTTCAGTTTATCAAATAGTAATTTTTTAATTTTTTTTAAATCAATAAAAGTGGAGGAAATATCCGTAATACGTTTGGCTTAAAGAAATCTCCAAAATCTACTATAATGTGGAGCAAATTTCTAGTGAGCGCAATTATTCAACAAAAATTGAAGGAAAACTTCTCATATGCTTGTATATCGATTTGAAGCTCTATGTAATTTTTTTTTTTTTTTTTTTTTTGATGAGTTATTACTTCAACAGACAAATAATATGCAACAAATGAAAACCACTTATTTCATGAATATGCGATCCAAGAGCAATGCTTGGACGGAAATCGAATAGACTTTCAACAGTTTTAAAAATAGGTTAACGCGCAAATAAGCTTGAGTTTAGTTAATAGCGAATGCTGAATGTTAAATTTGAAATATTGAAACGAATTCTTAAGTTTGAATAATTTTTCAATAATGAAATTATGTGTTTGCCGTTGCTGGTGAACACTTGCTTGGATTCAAATTTATTCAGTCAGACTTTATTTAAAAGATAATCGCTCTTCTGTATCAAATGCATTCAAAATTCGAATCGAAATTGATTTATTTTTTGATATTGAGATATACAAGGTAATCGCCTGAGACAACAAACTTTTTCGTATACCAGTATAAAATGAAAAAAAGGGTTTTTGAAATTTTTGAGAAATTGTTTTTTGCAATGGATTTTTTCAGAAAAAAATGTAAACTTTGAAAGAAAAGCAAAGAAAAATTGAAAAAAATGTCTTTTCCCTTTTTGGCTGAGATACGAAAACTGTAATAGCCGTAAAAGAAATTTATTGGGTCTGAAGCTCCCAAATTTTATTCAGTTCTTCGGAATAACTCAGATTATCACTATTCAAGTTGATGTTCAATTTGCGTTCGTCGATGATCGGAAGCTATCGCACTGTTAGATCGACAAACAGACAGACACACATCCCACATTTCGCGGATAGCATCTCCATATAGCAGTTAAGATGATCTGGTGCTTACACCATCAAACTCACACTATAAGTGTAATCTATGATCTGCTATTCTTTTCTGTGCAAATGCATTTTTTTCACTGGCAATGATCATAAAATAGGAAAAAAACATTTTGGGAGATTTCTGAGTACAGTTATACAGTACATTTTGTACGAAAAAGAAAAGTAAAAACAGAAAAAACGAACGCAAATGTATACATGACTTCAGTAAATAATCGTTTCTTTTTTTTAAATTTTTCTCTCATATTTCAAACTTATGGTCAAAAAAGATCATTACATTCGGTTTTAACTTTTGAAGGTGAATGAAAAATTAAATTGTTGAATATTTCGAATGACTCGAATGGAAAAAAATTTCTGCATATGAGCTGCATCCACCAATATTTTTCACGGCCAAGCAAAATCATATGAAAATACAATGGAAATGGGTCGCGGCAAGTCAATTCATTGACCAAATATTTAGGCCTATTAATTACACATTCAGTATTACTGCAAGCGGAACCATCATTTAATCCAAATTTATTTTTACCATAATCATGATATTTATTTGAAACTATAAATTAAACTGACAATTCAAAGTAATTTTCTATCACCTTTTCCTGTGGATCACTGGCTCAAAGTCTGGATCTAAAATAGCTTCGTGAAGTTGATTTGATGAGTAAATACCAAGGGGGAAACTAGTACTACAAAAAATTAATTTTGACAATCAAAATGAAAAAAATTAAACAAAAATGAAAATAATGAAACGAAAATGAATACAGATTTGTATATCATGTGAATATAAGTTTGACAGATGACAGATGACATCCGCGCAGTGATACCAACCAACAAAATCAAATTTTTCATTTCATTCATTTTTATAATTTTTTCCATTTTTTTCATTTTGATTGTCAAAATTAAATTATGTCAGATCTAGTTCGCCCCTTGGTAAATACCTTCAGCTTTATAGTGTGCGGTTTCGAATCTATTCGTAGTATTTGCCTTATTAATTTTGAGTATTTTTTCTCTATCTTTTCTTTGTCCGAAATTTTTCGCTTGAAAATAAATTCAATTCAGACAAGCATAACTTCTATGCTCTGTCTGTATATATAATATTGAAGATATAATTATGCAATGCTCCGGCATGATATCATGGAATTATGCGTCCGAACAATGGTGGCTAATGTGTGCTCACGGTTGAATAGCTTTTTCTTTTTCGTTTATCATGGCTAGGTAGCTATAAAAGTTTACAACGTGTTTATCCATAATATTTCCTTCATATCGTCCAGTTTTTGCTTCCATATGTGAATCATTGGAATTAAAGTTGGTTGCGATCTTGTGGTTATAAGCAACTTTTGATTTGCATGTGAATCAAAAATTACTTTCACCTAAGATTTTTTGTGTTCGTTAACACGAAGCAGTCCACCTTGGCTATGATTTCATTTTTCTTGATCATCTTTCTCATTCTGTGCCCTGGACTATGTTCCGAATACTGAATATAGTTATATGAATATCAGGCCTCGCCAAAACGTTAGGTATACCTGACGCAAATATCTACTACATGTATTTCTGCTCGAGTAGAATGCCGCATACAGCTGGCGTGCGGTAGGTACTTGCGCCGAAGAACGGTAGGTACTAGAGGCTACGCCGTTTTTTGTCACTCTCTATTTTCTCTTTTTTAACAACAACAACATACATATAGGTACATTTTTGATTTTTGTTGGTAGTGTTCAACCGGAATACCTCCAAAATCAACATTGAAATCCATACATTCTGCCATCTTTCTGAAATTAAATCAACCACCACAAAGGCCACCACCCGGATTATATAGAACGATTCGCTAGCACCACTACCAGTGCCACTCTATAGGGATCACTCTGAGAACTCTCTACACGATAAAAGAGTTTGTATTGATGTATACACACACTCAAATATCGGTTGACAGTTCTATCGATTTCGGTATGAACGTTAAATTCATACCGAAATCGGTGGGACTGTCAACCGATATTTGAGTGTGTGTAGCAGAATTGAAGAGAGCTATTGAACTAACTAATAACAACGACAACACCCAAAACCAATACTTGTTCCACCTTTGTGAATGGCGGAAAAGTAAAATGTTTCCGAACTGAAACCGGATTGTATTCGCAATGTGCGTGCACTGTCCGATGTTCACTTGGGATGAACCAGCAACTTTGTTGGTGTTTCCTAAGACATTTAACAAATTCTCACAATATCTTGTATTTTACATTATATAACTAGTCTCATAGAATAGGATACGAATCCATGTGTGGTGGTCACAATATTGAGGGACCAGATGGAGAAAATATTAACAGTGATGTGGAAAAATATATAATTAAATGGCTAAATACTCGATTTTAATGGTGATTCATCTTTCGTATTGGGTTTCTCTCATTATTTAATATAATTTTTAAAGAGTCAACACAAAATTAATTCAACTCCATTCATGTATTATGCAATAAGTATCCAACAAAAGCATAATCGAAATCAAATCGAATGCAATCATTGAACCCAATGACGCATATTATTTATTTATGTACTTGCAAACACTACACACTTATTTATATTTATCACCTTTGAAATGTTCATCGTGGAAAATTCCGCAATAAATCAAGCCATTTGAAACAAATAACTAAACAAAATGAAATGGTCAGATAAAAATAGCATACTGTTAAAACCCAAGTTGAAAATGTCCAACCATTCAGAACCAATGAAATCAAAACTGGTTTTGTTTTTAAGCTATTTGATGAGTGCACCACTCGAATCTTCGTAAAATATCTCTGTTGGTTGCATTTTTTTTTGTAATACATATTCGAGATTTAGGGATCCCATGCTTTCAGAAAAGAATTCCAAATCGAAAATGAATTGATCTTCGCATTCTCAAAAGACTTCAAATGAATCGAAAATTGACGTAGAAGATTAATCAGTCGTAAAACTGATATAAAACTAGTTCCAATACAAAAATCAATTTGGCCCAAGAAGATAAAAAATATCATCCGTTCCTGAAACGAACTATTAAAATTCAATGAAATATTGAAACAAGTGGCAATATTATAGTTACTTTTGGCCAGTATTGCAATCGATTGGCATATCTTGCATGAAGCAAGCATTGATTTCATTGGTTTTACAAGTGGCTGGTAGTTCTCCTTCGATTCATTACGACCAGCTTGCGTTCAAGAAAATGCTTTATGTTCATTTTGGTTCGCATAGTATGACCGAAATAATCGAGTTTTACGTAATCACGTTCGGTGTTTTAAATTGAAATGGAAATGTTGAAAAACATGTTTTGATTTTTTGTTGGTGTAGACTTTTGTTGCGAATGCGAGCACACGCGAATTGCATCGATATATTGTCCGAATGTAGTCGCTCAATACATTGAATTCAATCTTGTAGATGCAACTGATTCTTACAATGGTTGATTGCCAATTTTTGAATGCATCCAAAATGTATTCAATTTGTGTACTCACTCGAAAATTGATATGCGTTGGAAAATAATGTTCTTGCGAGTGCATTGGTCATATTTTTTTGATTGTGAAATAATTTTTGGATAGAACTAGAATTTGTGCCGTTGATGTTTTTCAGTTGTCAACTTTCTAAATAATAGTGTAACCGTTTGCATGGGCATTGGCTTTTTGCCAGAAGGTTCGTCGCTATTCCACGAATAAGTCATAGTAAATTTTTCGTTTTCATGAAAACCATCTGAGCCTTGATTCCATGGCATCAGGTTATGAATGCCGAATGAATTGAAAAGTTTGCATATTTGTATATATTTGTACAATATACGTGCTTTTTGCACGATTCGTTCAACAGTTGGTAAAAGTTCTTTCTTCTTCTTGATATCAATGCGGGAGTCAAACCGAAATTCCCATGTGTCCATTATTTGCTGCAACTATTTGCTGGAACTATTTATATTTCATCGTTGATTGATCAACCTTGGAATTGATTTAAATTTTTCCGATATCTATTCACGTGAGCGATAAATTTTTTATGCTTGATTGTTGCCATTCGAAAAAACGGGATATAAGTCATCGACGTTCCCACGTACGTGAATTTATCAATAGAATAATTTAGAACCTCAAACTAAAAATAAGAGTTCCGTTTATTTCAAATGTTACAGGGAGAAACTTAACTGAACGAAATTAATTATCTGGTTTTCAGTAAAAGGCTCTCAGTTGATGAAATTCTTCCTTCACATCACGATTTATGTCTACGCGGTAGCAATTCTGTTGAACAGTTTACAATAGAAATTCAAAAAAAATATTATTCATTCAACGCTCAATTCAGAAGGCAACTTTCGTACGTAATCAGAAAGATTATCGCTACCATTGGTGTTCTCATTTTCTATCTTATCTCGAAAATATTTATATATATATAAAAGTGAACATACTATTAACATTCAAGCAATGAAGGCATATCGGTGCGATTTTCAGATTTGCTGCAATTGATTCTCAATTAATTTCATCTTGAACTCTTTCGTATGAAGTGTCTTTATTTAAGATGCGATTAATATTTTCAATGTTCATATTCCATTAATTCACATTCATAAATCTGAACGGTAATGATCGATACTTTGCACTTCAGCAGTACTTCATCCGTCGTTTCTCATTCTTCGAAAGCATAAAATTATTTCGTTAAATCAACGTGTTTGAATAAGTGTAGATAATCCGAAATTTATTGGAGTTAAACTGGTTTTTGTGTTTTTGAAAATTTTCGGCTCGCCTCTTTCAATGTGGCTATGGACTATTTTTTATAGTGAGCATGACCACGATAAAACAAGCTTTTGTATGAGTTCCCTTTTATATAATCCAAGGTATGAAAAATTCAGGCCTTAATTTATATCTATTGCTTCAACTTTTCCTTTAATTTTGTTGAATAAAAATGTCTTTAATGAATAACATTGACAGGCTTGTATGAAAAACGTATGTCAGTTCTATTAAGTATTGATCAATCATTAATATAAATAAATTCTTATTTTATAACAAATATTCAATAAATATTGCTCATTGTCTATATCGCTAGGAACGCCAATTCGAAAAATGTGGGTATTCATTGAGCGAGCTCTTACACGCTTTACACGAAAAATAACTAGAATTTGGAAACGAAAATATATTTTGTAGATTCTCTCTTCAGTAACACATGCTCCAAACAAGAAAATATTAAATTCGAAAAAGAGAAATTATAATTAATACGATGGAGTTTGCATGAGTGCGTCTCATAGCTGTACTGTGTTCACTGTTCAATTTTTTACAGGGTTGGGAAGTTTGTCATTATATTTATTCAAATAGGTGGAGTGGGCTGTGAGTACGGCAATCCATTACAGTCTCCTACAATATATTTGAGAACAAGTTTTTTGGAAAAATCTGTTGGATAACATATTATCTCAGATTTGAATATGATGGAAGTTAGCGTTAATTTGAAATCCATGATTTTGAAAATGTTAGCTGAAGAAAATTGAGAAAATTTTGGATTTATATGATATTCGCAAATGGATGATTGACTCTACCAACTACTATCTAATACATAAAAAAAACTGCGCTCGTGCTTTAAATTGCAAGCTAAGAACTCAATTGTGGAACAATAAATAAAATTTTACGAATAGGAATTTAGACACAGAATATAACCGAGTTTCCTTCAGTCCAATATGCTTTCCAATGAGCCAAATATTACATATTTGAGTATACGAAATATCCAGTAATTGA
>GL501545.1:2022166-2036698 GCA_000149185.1 Mayetiola destructor
AGGGGGGGGGGTCATGCGGGCTTACCCCTACCCTATGCACCACTATGATAATAATAATAATAATAATCTTACATTCTTGTGGCTCTCTTAACTTCTTGGATGTGACTATTCTTCATGTAATGGATTTTATTTGTATCACATTTATCATTTTCGAAATAAAGAGGGATACATTTATTTAAAATAATCTTTTCATCAATATTATTTTTGTTGTTGTTGTTGTTGATGCGGTTTCGAATATTGGTGTTATCTTTATTGATCGTATTATTTGTTTTAACAGTACTTCCACTATGATTTAAAACGGTTATCAATTTATTGTTACTAGTACTGTTGCTATCGTTCGTCATTTTACGTCCCAATTCACATTCGTTTGCTTGGTTTCGCAACAAACAAATTTTTAATCCAGCACAAAATCGTTCAAATGATAGCATTCCACTAACTGGTGTAACGCGACGCAAACAATCAATGACACCATGTGGCAATCCTTTTGAACCATCATCTTGCCAGCGCGCTTCGATGTCAACTAATCTCACGAAACCAGTTCGTTTATCGTCCATTATATCGAATAATGTTCGCATACTTGACACAAATTTTTTTGGCAAATTTTCTAATGGACTCGCGGTATGTGAATTTATACTGTTGCTTGTGGTGCTGTTACCACTCAAGCTGCTTGTAGATGTTAATGAGTGTGATTGTTGGTTTTGTAAATGGATGAAAGGATGTTTCATCGTTGGTTGACCATCGAGAACATTTGATGGTGCCACATACTTGGTATTTCGATTTTTTGATAAAACACAATCCAAATTGTCGGACCAAATGCATTGGTTTTCACCCAAAACAATATTTTGCGAATGATTCTTGTCAATTTGATTCATTTTGATAGACGTTCCACTTATTAAATCACTCACTTAATTTTAATTGTTTCGATCGTCCAAAATTGAGTTTTTCTCATTCGAATTTTAATGATTTTAATGTTTTTGTTATGGAAAATAATCGTCAAGCAGAGAAAATAAATGGTATTAAGGATCCAAACATACTTTTCCGCACTATTTTCATGAGTTCTTTTATAGTAGTCTTTATATCTGAATTGGATGATGTTTTTACTTTTATTTTTTAATGCAAGGGTGGACCTTTAGGCAGATCTATTTTTTTTTGTTCAAATAAATTGTTTTTCTACGCGTTTTAGACGATTTCAAATCGATTGGCGAGAAAAGAAAATCTTATTATTTTCAATGCTCAATATTCGCTTACATTTTTCGACGTGAATAGAATGACATTGTATTCAGTTTCTATGGATTATTTTTGTTTAACGAGACACTGAAATTAGCTCAAAAAATATTCACTGCAATTCATAGCCAACCAGATTATTTCCAGTTTTGATAAAATGCCTTCAAAATTGAGTTGACAATTGTAAACGATCGTAACTTCAACTAAAAATCACATTCCCTATCGATCGATTTTATCATTCGTCAATTGATTCGCTTTTTGATCTTTATTACATATATGTCATTCCATCTTCCCGCGATCAACAGGCGTTAAAACACACTGTTCAACGTGAAACGAATAACTGAAACGATAGTTTATACATCAAAAGCCATTAACCATACGATCGTCCGATCTACACTACTACATTTTCTGTTGATTTTGCTGTTGTATTCGGTGCTCACATTTCAGACATGTTTTTTCAAGATCCCATTTGCCTGTGTATAATCTGTATGTTAGTCTGTTGCTGTACTGGCTGCAGTTGTTGCTTCAGATTTTTTTGCTCTCTAAATTGACTTTCTTACCAGCTTTTACCTGCGTTTATCAATGCTATCTGCATGTTCGAAATCTGAGCCTCAAGTCATTTCGTAGTATGTTCAACGATGCATGTGTATATGTGTTTATTTGCTTGTTCGTTTTTTTCGACATGCTTTAACACACATTAACTGTATTCACTCTGCTTTGTTTTATCCATTTCTGAAAGCAAAGCCCTGATGCGTTTTTCTCTCAGAATTGTATCGTCTCATTTTACTCTGTATTAAATTTGAAATCAACAAATGTTTCAGTCTTTCTATGATTCGTTCACATTTGTATTATGAATTTGTATTGTGTATTGACATTTCTCTTTGAATTTTCATCGAGATCGATTATATTCACCATTTGTCGATCAATCCATGTAAAATTCTCCTCTTTCCAATCTATTATTTCCATCCTTTCTCGTTCAAGACTACGTCTTTATTACTGTGAGGTTATGCTGAAAAGAATAGGATTTTCTTTGTTTCAAAAATTCATTTACGGTTGCCGATATGAGAACCTGTTTCTTTTTCCATTTGTAATTACGACGCCTTTATTGAAGGTCCTTTAATGGAATACTAATTCAAGTCAAATTGATTTTAATTCAACTATGAATTAATATTGAGAAATTAGATAATAATCATTTCGTAAGTACTTATATTTTAATTCAGCTTCAGCCTTGCTCCGTATCATTAAAATGACCCACTGTGTGTCGAAAATACTTTGTGCGGTATTCATATAATGCTCACAATGTGAGTATATGAGTTGTCTGATAAGTAAGCAAAAGACAAAAAAAAATGGTCGAGTCTTGTGAGAAGATAAATAAAATTGCTAAATTCGATTTTTAATCATATTTTGTCAGAGGTGCGTCAGTCACTCGATTAAATTTAGGTAACGAACTACTCATGGCTCACTAGTCTTGGCGCGAGAGACGCACTGAGTTGTAATTGACTCATTTTTACATTTTTAAGTATGGTTTGGGCATGCGAGCGTACGTCTCGAACCCCTTTAAATTGATGATAGATATCGTTTTACAGTTTTCGATTCATAAAAGGTTAACACACTTACACAAATGCTTAATTGCGTCATTCATTTGATATTCGATGAATTTTGTATCAATTTCAAATTGTTGAATTAGAAGGTGTCAACCGTAAAAGTCAAATATTTAACAAAAAGCGCCATCTCTTGTTTACTTCACGAGGTACTGAAATTTAGACGCCAAAACGTTCAATTCGATCAGAATGATAGAGTGACATAATATGGTCTCTAATTGTTTTTAATCTGTCAGCGCCGTGAATTATGTATTATATCTTCCAAAAGTCGACTTCAAAAAACAGTTTTTAATTCGATTTATCATAAATGAATATATCCTTCCTCGATAAACTTTCCAATTTTTCTATCTTGTAGAAGGAGGCTTGTAGAGCGTAATGCAATCATGAGAAAGCCAGATGTTTGGCATTATGTGATTGTTTTTTTTATTCAATTTGCAAAAACTCACACTTTTGGGGGAAAACACTAAATTCTAGAGTGAATTCCAAAATTCTGGCTCGATAGAAATTCATAGTTAGGCCTCCCTTAGCTACGCCAGAAAAATAAAAATCATAAGTCACACTTCCTAGTAGTAGCCCACTTATATGAAACACTCTGTATATGAGCAGTTTGACTGCTACAGATATCGGCTTACTTCGATTAACGTTGGAATTTCAAGAAATTTCATTCTAGTTCGATTTGAGAAGAAAGAGTTTTTGATAACACTTCAAATCTCATCGACCTGTGGTGCATATTTTTGAATTCGGTACTATCGATTACTGCTTGTTTTCTATCTTTTTTTTAAATAGTTCTGTTCAAGATAACATGAATCCGGTTCGGAATTCACCTCGAACGCCGCGGGAAACAGGGGCGAACCATTCCCTGTCATTCTTTGAAGGGGAATTCGAGATAGCTAGCGAGAACCATCACCAAATAGCTGATCGGCTTCTCAAATTGAGAACCGAGCTGAGAAACAAGGAGGTAAATAGACAGTTAGTAATTGACACTTCAACCAGGTTTGCATATGTAAGTGATTTTAGATATGAGAATAAATGATAAGAATTCGATCGTTAAAACTGAACGATGTGATTGGAAGATTAAATAAGAGATGGCGCTTATTAACGTTATATTTTGGTAAAACCTGCTCGGAAGGTGTAAATGACAGAGATTCGCAGATGTTTGTGAAAATTGAAAACGGTACCTAATGTGTACAGAACGTTCTGCTCTTGAATGGTTACCGAGCCTACTTGGGTCAGTGAGGGTATTCAATCTATATATCTCCATTGCGATTTTTTAGCGCGAAATTTACCGATGATAGCGCCACCTAAGTTCTATATACGCTATAGAAACTAATATTCATTCATCATTCACTGCGTAAATGTTTTCTGTGAATGAATGTTAGTTCCAATAGCGTATATAGAATTTAGATGGTGCTATCATCGGTGAGATTTTTAAGGGCAATGGATACCGACACTGACTTGGGTTTCATCCGATTCGCTCGTGAAACAATGAATGATAAATGGTAACTAATCAAAGTTACCATTTGCCGATTCAATAATGAGCAAGGTAGCCACATGCGACAACAAACTTTTCCCTATAACCATTTCTCATTACGGTCAGCCCATCCAAATTGCATAAGTATCTATGCTCGGATAAGCGCTATGCGACCGAATTTACAATGCAAGAAAGAATTTTAACAGAATTTTTTTTCTCACCTTTCTTTTGTGCTTTGTTTGGTTGTTGCTAGTTTCTTTGCGTTGGCTTCGCCAATAATGTCCAACACAGTAACGAATCGAAGCACAGAAGAAAGGCGCAAAAAATATTTCCTGTTTGAATTCATTTTGCATCTTCAATACGATCACATAGCGCTAACACATCAATGTTTGCGGCTGCGATATGCTCGGATATTTATCCGTAATAATATCCGAACATAGATATTTATGCGATTTGAATGAGCTGATTGCGGTTGAAAAAACAAATACAAAAACATTTTTAATTTGAAACCATTACAAATTGATTTGCTTACATAGTGAATTCAAGCGAGAATGTTCATAGAGTCCTATGCTCTCAAGTTTTCATCAGCTCTTTGCAGTCGATCATAATCGGTGATGAAAAACACACACACACATTGTATACAATTTGGCTGAAATATTCTATTATAGTATAATAAAGATTGACTCTGTAAAAAAATGGTTCCTTTCAGTACGAAATGTACTGAAAAGTATAGAAATCAGTCCAATACCAAAAATCTCCCGAAATGTTATTCTTCTACTGTTTTATGAAATTTGTGAGTGAAAAGAATAAATTGGAGGTACTGTCCGCAAAATTGAGGGTTCATTAAATCAACAATGAAATGTAAAACATACTTAATCACCCGCAAACTGAAAGACAGCAAATAAAACATATGGAATTTCTAAAGTGAAAATTTTTATTTCTTTAATTTCTCATGCTATGCACCAAGTATATGCACTAAATAATATAACTACATATAAAATGCATTTTTTTCTCAGGTAAAAAAAAAAGAAAATAGAAAATATCTTCTTTTTATTCAACATAACTAAATAGTTTTTGTAAAGCTAAGTTCACATCTACCAGATGGATGGATTATCACGCTGCTCATATTTCTATCAAAAGCAAAATGCAAAAAATTTCTAAAGCAGAATTAAAACAAGTATGTACAGAATTCGATCAGACCGAATTTACGATAATGCGAAAAATTTTGATCCGCGAAAATCGCGAAAAATTTTGATCCGCGAAAACCGCGAAAAATTTTAATCTGCGAAAATCGCGAGAAATTTTAATCCGCGAAAACCGCGAAAAATGTCGAAATTTTTTTTGACGCCAATCGATAGAGAATCATCTGAAACATATCGATCCGAAGTTTGAGCCCGATCCGACCACTACAAGTTGGTCAAAAACTTGTCCAAAGGGTGGACAGAATAGGAAAAAAAAACTGACTAAACCAAAAACAGTATGCACCGACGGTGCATAAGCACTCACGAGAAGCCAATTTTAAGCTGGTAATTTTCTAGCATTTTTTATTGAATGTTTGTATGAACGTAAAATGTTTAACAAATTAATTTCCGAAATTCTTTGATTTCTTTTCGAATGACTATCGTGATATCTAGTCTGGCTAACTGAGCATTTTGGGTGAGTATTTAGTATCTTCACCGGACTCAGCAATGAAGGCGATTGCTGCTCCATCGAAATTTTGATTTTGAAACTGTCACACAATTATCAACAGGAATATATCTCGATAGGGAGAATACGTGCTCAAATGATTTGTTGATTGTCAAAACATAACCTAACTTTTAAATTCTCGATTTGTTGTTTAAAGTTCATCAATCGTGTCTTTCAACGAGCCATTAATTTTTAGTGTGGAAAAGTTGAAATAGTTCCAGTTTTATATTTCAGATAAAATAAATATTAGGAGGCAAATTACCAAAATGGACGTAGATTCAATTCAAAAAGATGCTCGGCCTCAAACGGAAAAATTCGAATACGATGCAGCAATTGGTGGCAATTTTCGAGTTGAAAATGAGCTGAATACATTTTTACATTGCCATCAGCACATAAACGAAATAAAGGCATTGACATCGGCCATCGAAACTCCGAACAGCACAAAATTAGTCTTCCAAAGGCTGCCAAAACATATGCGCCGCCGGGCCATGTCGCATAATCCAAATCGTTTACCTCGTAAACATCGATTGGCCCATCGGGCACAGATGAGCAAAAGTGGTCAGCCGGCGAAAGCCAAGCGTCCTTCGCGAAAATTTCGTCGACGACCACAAAATCTTCTCTTAGAATATAAACGACGACAGCGAGAAAATAAATGGCTGGAAACCCATATTTGGCATGCGAAACGATTTCATATGGTTAACAGATGGGGTTTCAAGTTGGCCAAGTTTTCCTGCGATAAAACATTTCGTTCCTCATATAGGGCAATGGTGAAACATTGCCTTATTCAGGACATTTCATATTTCAGTTGTATTGAGATCCGTGGACCAATGATCGTACTCAAAAACGGCTTCGATCAATTGCAGAGTCGAGAAACAGGCCTGAGTATTTTTGCCAAAGCCTACACAAATGGAAATCGAGAGGGCAGTGCAGAGTTATTCGCTACCAACTCGTATCCATTCAAATCATTTGGACGTGTTCAATTTATCTGGAAATCTGCAAATTGTCATGATGAATTGCCATGTCTTTGGATCTTTATACATCCATCTATTTGTGAAAATGTTATAGATGAACTGAAAAAGGTGTTCGAGCTAGAAGATGTGCATAGCGAAAGGGAATCAACAAAAAAATCATCGAATGTGACAACATCAGTCGCATTGTATGAAATTAAACATCATTTGAACCGGTTTCGACTCACCGGCCCATTATCACATTCGATTCTATCATCTGCATTCATACCAAAACAAAATGTTGGCTCGGAAGAGAAATCGTGGTTTGTCGACTGGATGGGTGTTAGCAGTAATCGTTGTATTCATGAAAATCAATCAAATTACTGGAACAATTTGAAAAATTTAAAAGTAGCATCAGAGCTTCCACCGAGAACAATAATAGCGATTAACATAGAAGATCCACGAATAAGTCGTCCAAAAAAGCGATCAAAATCAATCCCATCAATTGCGGCCATGCACGATTCAGACGATTTGGATGTTTTGACAACGATACCAAATTTCAGTGCCGATAGTGCAATATGGGATTGGAAGCTCCGTGACCGAATCCAGCAAGAAAAAGTATCAACACATGAAATTTGTGTTCAACGTAATAGAAATATTCTTGTGCCTGGTGAACGATGTGCCTTTGAAAATGGATTGCAACCGATCCCTGTACTTCTACTGCAAAGACCTGGCTCAATGTCATCAAAGCGTTTAGGTTTCGGAAGTGGATATGATGTTATTATTCCAGCTGGATATGGAATATCAACATGGATGTGTCTAATTATGTGGGGTGCGAAGCCAGGTGGCTTGCGAGAAAGTGATACGATAGCACGTGAAGGGCTGGAAGATGAATATCTCCCAGATACTCAAATGGCGATTATTAATTCAAGAACTGTTGAATCGGAGTTGCGAGAAAGGTAAAACTATAAATAATATAAATCTTTACGTGGATTTCATTATATTTTTATTGTAAATTTAGGTATTTTCGGAAACCAATCAATAAAAGATTGAATTACTTGAAACTTTCTATCGCTAACCCTTTTAATTGTATGTGGCAACAGCTCATAAATGAATCTTGTACTAAGAAGAATGATGGAGAGTTCTATGTATTGCGGAACAGATATAAATTGAATAATATCGAACAGCTTTTAGCTGGCAAATGTAATCGTCTAGTTGATATTGAGGAAAATGCTTTGGTTCCCATATCATTTACAATAAATGGCCGAGGAATAGCCAAAAATTTCTCGATAATTTGTCTACCGAAAGAGAAAGATTCTCAGAGAAACTCGGAACATATGCTTCGACTTGATAACAGACCTGCTTTGAGTGAGCCCAACGGACGAGATGAAAATGAAACAGCCAGAAAAGCCCTCCGTCAGAATCACTTAAAAATGTTAAAACGACTTCGTCGTCGCAGAGTCCGTAACAAACGTAAAAAACAGCAACATTCACAAACAGAAGTTAATATTTTTCCTCCAAGAACCGCTGAGATTATTTCGAAACAATTTCAACAGATTAGTGAATTGTGGCTTCCCTCGCAACCGAAGACAATACGTTTTCAATGTTCACGAGAAGTTTTTGGCTACGTTACGCAAAGTCAATTTAGTCTTTTTGAGGCAAAAGTTTCCGGAATTGGATATATAACAGTGAATGGACTGAAAAAATTATGTGAGCTGAAGATTGAAAATAATTCAAATCAAGTTCTAATCAGAGATCCAAGCTGTCAAAATTATCGTTTTGCTACTATTTCAGTACGACGTTTTTGAATAAATATTTGAATAAATATTATCAGGAAATGTTTTTTTAATTCTATAGATATAGTCAACGAGAATGAAGTTTAAATATAGCTCAGGAGTAAAACAAATTCACGAGAATTAATCACATACAATTCGCCGTCTCATCTTTAAAAAATACTATTCAGACTAGATGGAGTTAAACCTATGAAATGTTGTAGAAAGAGTAATTCTTTTGGAAAATTTGGAATCATGTCGGGCTACAAACAACATTCAGAACACGTTGTGTTCGTTTTCACTTGGAGGTTTGTCTGCGATTCTACTGGTTGTTAGTTTGAAATAAATTTAAAATCAGGAATGAGAACAAAAACAAATCAATAATTATTATTATTATTATTATTGGCTTCAAATCCGTTTTATTTCTTCAAAATGTAAACAAATCGCATTTTTGTATAAATTTGCATTTACAGAGAGAAAAAAACAACATGGGAATCAGTCACAATATGACATGGTAAATTGTGATTTCAAAATGCCATGGTAAGAATTTTCTCATGATATTGCAAAGTTTCAATTGTGGTAAACCCTGTGACAGAATTGAATTTAAATATTTTTGACTTTGACATTTTTATTTTCACAGCGTGCCAGAGTTCGCTCTTCTTTTAATTAAGTTTCCATTTTTATGTGTGTTTTACCAAATATAAAAGATTTAATCAAATTTCAAAAATAGTAGAAATTCATCATTTGACATATAACGGTGAAACCTTACCATGGCATTGTGAAATCACAATTCACCATGTCACCATGTGAATGATTCCCGTGTTTCTTTTCTCTGTGTAGCTATACCATCTGTATATAGTATAATTCCAGGAACATCCTCCTCGCTTGATTCATTTTCTACAGCAACGGAGATACCTTTGTCAATTCGAATAAATAATTGATGCATATATTTGACTCACTTCAACGTACGTAAATATTGGTACAGCGCCTGATGATAGGATCCATGGGAGCATGAAAAAAGGATTAATATTTCATGGTTTAACGCTTTGCCAATAAGAATCTACTGTAGCAATCAATAATTATTGATAACTGATTATGGAATAAAGTTATACATAGATTGCTTTCAATGTGTGTGCTTATAGTTTGTTGCTTTCTTATTAAATATATTTGTAATTATTGTGAATTGAATGACAACGAGAGGAAATGTTGAGCGATACTGCTTCATAGTTTACATTAAGTGTTTTTACTGTCGTGGAATATTCTTCTCAATAAAGTCCTAGAATAGACCAAAAGAAAAATGAAATTTCATCACTAAATGAGTCATTCAAAGTATATATATTGCTTAACTCACCTTTACGTCATCCATTTCCTGTTCGGATGATGAATGTGACAATCCTGGATATGAATTGAATTGAGCATTTTTCATAAATGATTTCAGGCTATAATGCGAGAGTTGTCCGAATTTATATGGTACGACTGGATCAATTTCTCCATGACACTGGAATATTGGTATGGTATCTTTTGTTTTCTTAGCGTCTGGAAAACTCTTATGCAATGGCAGCCAGCAGGATAATGCAATTATCCCGCCTATCGCATCCGGAAATGTCAATCCAGAGTACAAAGCCAAGGCCCCCCCTTGTGAAAATCCACCTACAATAATACGTTCGGCTGGTATACCAGCTGATATTTCCGATTGAACAAGTGATTGAACATTTTGTGCTGCCGATTTAATGCCTGCTTCATCCTCTGGTCCATACATATCTAACGTTTTCAAATCAAACCATGATGTCATTCTAAATCCTGCGTTCAATGTGACTGATATTATTGGGGCTGTTGGACATATTACTTTCATATATGATGGTCGAATTTGAGCCATCGCTTGAGCCCATCCCTGACTGCAATATATATAGATAGACATTCATTGATAATCGAATAAACATTTACAATATGAATAATGAGCACTTTTTGAGTGTCAGCAGAAAATTGACTGGATTTTATAAATATTTTATTTTCTCTTCTTGCGTAATTTCCGTATTTTTTTATTCGGTCATCAATCACAACCTTGAACTCAATTTGAATTGTAATGTACATTGTACATAAACTAGCTAACTTCCATTCATTCATATATCTGCAACTTTTTTTCATAACAACAATAATGACTTATATGTATACATTCACTTACCCTTCATATTATCCCGATACGTACAAATTGTTGCGAAACAGTATGTGAAAAAGACGAAATAAATAATCCCGACTTTTGAATTTGAATCTTTACGAAATTTTCTCTTTTGAAAATTGAATTCATATTTTGGTTACCTGTATCTCCCAATCCATGGAGGAATATAAGCTGAAAATTAAAATAAACATCATGAAAACTATTTCTATACATAAATGTTGAATATATTTTTACATTATTTTTTGTTTCTTAAAAAAAAAAAGCAAAGGAAAATATTAGCAAAAACTTGAGCAAAATTGCATCCACTAATTATGATTTTGTTTGAAATTTCTTACCGAAGCAGTATGCTTGGAAGTCGCTTGAAGAATTATTGGACTAACAGCCATTGTATGGTGCATGCAATGAAACACAATTTCCGAATTTGATTGACCACTCGAACGTCTAATGCAAAAATTAAATTGAGCTCGTCAGAAAAACTTTGAGCGTTAATCACATACCTAGCTGATATTCAATTCAAGCGATTTGGTTTTTATTGATTTGGTCCCACACTTCTCATATAGATACATATATTCTGACGTATGTGATGGCGTTTTGCTGTCAAAATTATTCTCAACCATTTGAAGTCGAAAGTCATGTATTCACTGAGCTAAATACAATCAAGCAAACATTGCAACGACATTATGTCAAATTATTTGTTACAAGAGACTGTTACAAATAACTTGTAGACCAAAAAAATGTTCATAAGAAACTAATATCATTGAAATTCAATGAAATCTTTAATTGATTTCAAGCAATATTCTTTCAGTTTAGCGACATCTGTTGACAAAAAAAAATGTATTTAGCATCAAATTCGAATGAGCAAAATAACATCAATTGTTCCAGGAAATATCATTTATCAGTTCTTTTTCTGCAATAGTTATTCAAAAAATAAAAAATCTGCACCGATAATGGTAAAAAAACAAGATCATTGGGTTTGTAAAGAATGTTAAGCGAAGAACAACGATATTAATCACCTGCTAACGAATCAAAACGAACTTTTCGTATATAAATAGATCACCAGTAACTTTTGTCGGAGGTTTGTATTGAATGGAATTATTGTTGTTGACAATAGAAAACAAAAACATTCGTTTGTCTTAGATTCCTGTAAAGCTAAAGTCTCCGCCGACAGCTTGATCGCAATGCATATTGGGTCCTGTTTGCGGTTTGGAAATAAGTTTGAATCCTTTTTGTTCGGTTGAGAAAGAAAAATACAATTCTGATAGATGTGAGTTCGATTTCGAAAAAATCATAGGAATTTGTCACAGTTAGAATAATAACACAAACAATAGTAACAATAAATTTGATCCTGATTATTAATAACGAAAAATCGAATTCGGCATTAAAAGTTTCGACTGGATCAAAAAGGTTTTGTTTTTCATCTTGCTTCTCCACAGTACAGAACTGATCTGATTCTAAATCGCAGAGTCGATTTGAAAATTCGGGAACGAAAACAGAACTATTACAAATTTTTTACTTCAATCAATCAACTCGTTTCAAAGTTTGAACAAATCGCGCCATTTTTGATAGCTTGCATACATTTAGTTGTAAGCACCGTGATGTGTGGCGCTAATGTTCGAATTGTCAAAAATCAATGGACACAAAAACTTCACGTCGAATAGCATGGAAAAGTCTAAACCGATATCCATCTTTCTTTCCGTTTCCGTGACAGTATCGAAACACAGCAAAAATGAAGGCTAAGGGACAGGTAATTAGTTTTCATTAGAAATTTCGTTGAAAATGTGTTGTAAATATGCAAAATAATTAAATAAACATATCAAAAAAAACCAAACGTAAAAACCAAACGTTTTTTTGCGAATTTCCTTGATTAAATCGGGTAATGTGACTGTGAAATCACTTTGGCTTCATATACGTCCACATGCTGTATTGATATTTGATTTCGCAGCTAGACAAAATTACATGATTCCGAAGGAAATGTTGATTTGAATAGTGCAATTGGAATCAAAATGACAATTTTTGTATTTGTTTTCATTCGGAAAAAATATTGAAAGCACTTTGCATAATAGCTTAATATATGAAACTAAATTTAAAGACATTTTCTATGTTATGCTATGAATTCTAACCTCAAATTTAGCAATGTTATTTGTATGGTGCATGCAATATACATTGCCTATATTACTAAGTCTTGCATACACTAAATATTAATTTTAATTTCCTATTTGCAGTTGAGAGAATACGAAGTTATTGGCCGTAAGTTGCCAACCGAAAAGGAACCATCCACTCCATTGTACAAGATGCGAATTTTCGCACCAGACAACATTGTGGCTAAATCCCGTTTTTGGTATTTTTTGCGTCAATTGAAAAAATTTAAGAAGACCACCGGTGAAATCGTTTCATTGAAACAAGTCTATGAAACTTCACCCACCAAAATCAAGAATTTTGGTATCTGGTTGCGGTACGATTCACGTTCCGGTACACACAACATGTACCGTGAATATCGTGACTTGACCGTTGGTGATGCTGTTACACAATGTTACCGTGATATGGGTGCTCGTCATCGTGCTCGTGCTCATTCAATCCAAGTATGTTTAATGCCTACTTTCATAAACCAAACCTTCAGTGAATATATATTTCAAACTTATAGAAACATATTTTGATTTAATTTTTCATTTATTCTTCAGATCATCAAAGTTGAGCCAATTGCAGCCAACAAATGCCGCCGTACTCATGTCACACAGTTCCATGATGCAAAGATTCGTTTCCCACTCGTCCAACGAGTACACCATAGAGGATCACGGGCTCTTTTCTCGTACAGAAAGCCAAAAACATACTTCTTGTAAACAGAATCACCATCAACAGAAAGTTTGCTCCTGTTATTCGTCGCTGCAGATCATCGCAAGTGATACCCAACAAATTGATTTGAGATCGAAAATAGTTTTTCCTTTCAATTGTCTTTTGATTTTATTCGTAATTTAAAAATGCGAATAAATTTCGGATTCAATGATAAATAAATATTACACACACACAAACAAACAGTTGTACATGAAATTCGTTATATTAATAATTCAAAAAAATTTTTGAAAGAAATTTGCTAATAGGAGAATATTCTTAGAAATTTGATCTTGGTAGCGAGCGAATAAATTGAATGCATCAAACAGTTGGATGAGGAAACTGTGTTATTATCCCGCAAATGGATTTCTTTGTATTAAAATATTCAGAAAGCTATTTGAGATGAGGCCAGAAAGAAAGTAAGTTGAGTTGCAATGAAATTTCGATTGTATCGAACGCGGGTGTAAAACTTTTTGGATTTTGCGACACATCGTTGGCATTAGTACACATGTAAACGTAATAATTGATATTTCGGACGCATTTATGCGCATCAACCACCGGATGTTAGTCAAATTTTAATTTTTCTTGTCTTTTTTCTGCAAATAAATAGAATACAATGGTTTCATTTTACAGGAATCCAAATCATTAACGGATGTCGTTGTTTCCCATGGTTAACAACAATAATCCCATTATCAATCGAACCCAAATCCATTGTTCGATTTATAAACAATGATTTCAATTCATTTGTAAACAAAATCAAGCTGATTCATGTCCTCTTTTTCTTTTGTTTTACAGTTTTTAAAATACAAATAAAATATCTGTTGTCTAA
>GL501545.1:2046275-2061558 GCA_000149185.1 Mayetiola destructor
TTTGAGAAAATAATTTCCAGAAGCGTTGCCCAATTAGTAGCTGCTATCATTATCGCTGTTATTTCATTGACAGTGAAGGATTATTATTTGAGCAATAAGGAAGCAGATAAAAATAAAAATTGAATAAAGTGAATTAAACTCAAATTGATAATTTGTCGTTTATATTTTTGATTTTTTTTTTTTCATTTATTCATATTCGCATAGATGTCCGCAACGGGGACATTTTGAATGCATAGAAAACCATTCTTTCATATGTATTAAATGACCACCATGCGAACATCCTTGGCACCATGCATAAAGCCCTTTTACAACACGATCACAAACACTGCATTTTGAACTTTGTAGAGATTTACATCTGTTGCAATAACAGCTTGTTGCATTAGAAACCAAACGACCGCATTCCCCACAATTGATGTGCACCGATGTTGATTGCTGATTAACTTGACATACACGACGCAACCATGACAATTTAACAATTTCAGTAGCCTCATGCCAAAATTGGTGACGTTGTAATAGATCAATATATGAGAGAAGCCAATACTCCTAATTGGAAAAATTTACCATTTATTGGTATTTGATCTCTTTGAAAATAACAGAATTTTGATCACTACCTACTTTATTTTAGAATTTCAACTTACATGAATCGATTCGTCAATTGGAATATCATTTCGTCGATCACCTAACACTATCAAAATGCAAACGGCTGATTGTAGATCATCTATATCTGCCAACAAATTCAAGCATTCAGCTAAGACCTTCCCTGCATTCCATTGTGGGTTGACTGAACTTGGTAACATAACTTTTAGTACGCTCGGTGTTTCTTGTGGCTAAAAGAATAAAAGTTATTCATTACATTGATATTTATACATATATAGTCACAAAATGAACGTATCTTACACAATGGCCCACCACTGAAGATTCATCATGCTGATTTTGTGATAATGCTTGATTTCGAGAACTCTGTTGCATATCGTGATTCATCATTGAATCACTTGGCCATGAAAAATTCTTGGTTAAATCATGTGGCCCAATGTATAAAAAACCATTTCTAAGACTTTTTATGCAATCCATATTTTCAACAGTTATTTCTCGCTCACCATAAACAATACTGTTACGAATATCAATGGTTTCATCTTCGACTCCATTTTGATTTATTGTTAATTTACTAAAGTCATTAATTTTTGGTATAGTGAAGTCCCATGATCCATATTCATCAGCCTTTGTTTCAGTGGTATGTGCTATTGTATCATCGAGACTTTCATCAGTCCAATGTGGTGTAATTGTATTTGGTGTTGCCAATAACATGCGATTAGTTAGCAAATTTTGACTGGTTTTAACAAATGGATCAGCCATTTGCTTCGGAATCGACGAATAAACAGTTTTAACGAATTGCCACAACATTGATACGTTCTGTTTACCCAAACGCCGGGCTACCTTTTCATTATGATCACAAGCCTCTGCAAGTGATTTTCCACTCAAAATATAATTGCGAGCACATTCTTTCAAAACGTAATAATCTTTTTGTTGTAACGTTAAAACCAAATCTTCCTTTATCAGCGGCTGGATATTGGATATAAATTAAAGTTCGGCAAATCAGTAATCATGATTACAAAAAGCGACAATGAATAAATAATCAATGCATATTATTCACGATTACTTTTCTTGAATAATTAATTATTATTGTTACTTTTATGAATAATAATAATGAATAACATAAAATATAACAACATTGGCACGCATTTATTTCACGCATTTTATTTTATTTCACGCATTTATTTCACGCATTTTATTTTATTACACTCTTTACATTTCGGTTTGAGCGATAAACGTGTCAAATGAAAATTCGATCAAACCCCTATTTCAAGTGATTTAATCATTGAAATGCATTGCGAACCGCGATGTTTTTGGTCATATGTCTCAATTTACATATGTGCCACACATTGTCATAACAAATGTGGGGGTCACCATGGGCGGTTAACCTCTAATTGATCCCATATGTACATGATTTTCAGCGTTTTTCAATGTTATTGTTGAATCAGGATTCCTGATAACTGAATATTATTCATAAAATTAACACGTGAACAACGACAATGATTACAGATAATTATTCATGGAAAGTGATCATGAATAATATCGTCTTGAATAATAATCATAATCAAAAAAAAAATATGTTAATTACTCATGTTTTTGGATAACGCTAGGCTCTGATATCAATTTTGAAATTTTGCAAAAGAAAACCAAATGTAGTTAGAATAAAAACGCAACATAGAACTTACTGAAATTTTTGAAGTATAATTCATAACAGTTGATCGAGCTAAATGGAATTGATCATCGATTGGATCATTATTTTTTCGTCCAGCACTGAGTAAAGCGGCACGAAAGCTACTCGTTGTTGAATTGTTAGCCGGCGTGTTTTTTATTTTGTATGAATAAATAAAATCCCCCCGATAGTTTGTAGTTGCGCCTTGTGGATTTGCACGATCACTGGGTCGATGTGCATCTTTGAAAGCGTGTTTAAATATTGTCGAATCTTTGCTAGTTGAGAGTAGGACATGTGGGTCCGCTTTCCACGAGATGCCCGTGGTAACATTTGAATGTTCATTGAACGATGCGTATGGAATAAAAGGCCGACGTACATCCCATACATATATGCTATAATCAACAACCATTGCACAGGAAGCAATGTGATAAGTTCTCTCTGGTCGCCATTTAACGCGACCAACTACAGCAATTGTATGAATAGTATGTTCTAATGTGGATCGTTGTTCCATATTCCAAACTTTGATTTGCTTATCTCGACTACCAGTTGCTAGCCATTGTTGTGTTGGGTGCCAATCACAAGTATAAATTGGACCGCTATGCGCTGTAAACTGTTGTTGACATCGATCGGTTCGTTTTAAATCCCACAATTGAACGGTCCCATTCTCAGAAACTGATGCGAAAAGATTTGGTACGATAGGGCTAAATTTAACATCTCGTACACTTTCTGAATTACTATAATAGGTGGTCACTGCTTTTTCAGTACGCATATCGAAGCATTTAATTGTACCATCCTGAGATCCAGATAACAATAAATTTGAATCAGTTGTATGAAATGTAACCGAATGAGCAGTTCTTTCGTGTTCCGCATATACTAATAGTTGCTTGTGTCGTCCGAATTTTGATAGGTCCCATACAGAAACGACACCATTCGTTGCGGCTGTTGCTATTAGATTTTTATCCAACATGCTCCAGGCAACATCATTAGATGAATAGCTTAGATTTTGGTTTTTTCCACCGCGCATATTACATACTTCTGTGAATCCATCAGCATCGATTGATAAAACCTTTAAGACTAAAAGGAATTTTATTGGAAAGTATGGGCGATGCATTTTCAGACTCCACACGTAACAGATCTTAAAAGACTTACGAGATCGTCCAGCTACGGCAATTTGCGTACTATCCTTATTCAATGCTAATGCATTCGCATGACCTTCCTGGCAAATACGTAGTGCAACGGTTCCATCAGGCATATTAACGGTCTGTTTTTATATTCGACTTCACAAACTTTGTTCACGAACAGATATAATAATATTCATAAAAAACAGTCGTAATTCTCAATGACGTTTACTGTATTGTTTTGACTTTTCATCGTTGCAAAGCTTGTGACATCCAATTCATTATGCATATCTTAATTCAAATACCCGGTATTACTTTCGATGACTTTTTGTTGAAGAAAAAAAATAATCAAGTAGTTTTATCAAGAAAGCATTTTGAAATGAATAACTAAAAATATTCTAATGGAAATTATGTTGAACACATATCAGCAGAATATTATCGAAGATGTACATTTCATCGTAGATAGCATCTGGCAACACTCGTTCAGGTGGCGTTTTTATCTGTTTCGCCCGACTCGATGTTGACGTAAAGTCTAAGCTTGTTTCGCCATACCTAATGTCGTTCTTTTAACTTCCGCCGCTATATTGAACGTATACATAAGTCATGGGTGAGTGCAAAAAATATTAATATTTAACCCATTTTTAGGTCGAATATATTTTGAAAAACGACTGAATTCGTTCAATTTTACATAGAATAATTTCATTCCGTTGACCGATTTGCAAAACTAATATCATTTTAACTTAAAATTTGCAAAAAGCCATAGACCAAAGGCACGCTCATTGGCTGAAATACACAAGTTACTATGTGTAATCAAATATAATAGTGCGATTGTCTAAATTTGCCGTCAATAGACGCATGTAATGCTAAAAAAAAAATCGACTTAAATACTGTTAATCAGAATACGAATCGTAAACTTTTTTGTGAAATTGAGCAGAGAAAAGATTTATGAACAATATGATGCAATTATTGAAAATGTTTTGTCTGACAAAAACAAACAAACATTTCGCGAGGCGATCTTTGTCGGAAAATTCACTTTATGTGATGAACGAACCTATTTTATTCGCTTCCAAATTTCATTTATTCATTCATTCAAATCATATTCTGGCTCTATGTTTTGATGAAATCGAAATAGTTTTAGTTTTTTCATAATTCGATAGTGTTTGAATGAAAACATAGCCTCACTTCTAAATGAATAGACTTTAATATTAATGATAATAATTTCATATTTTCTTAATTTCAGGCAAGCCAAGAGGTCTCCGTACTGCACGTAAACACGTTAATCATCGTCGTGATCAACGATGGGCCGACAAAGACTATAAAAAAGCTCATTTGGGAACACGTTGGAAGGCCAATCCATTCGGTGGTGCCTCTCACGCTAAAGGCATCGTTCTCGAGAAAGTGTAGGTTTTATTGTTTGAAAATAGTTTTCTATTTTCAAATTCAAATGGAAACTTGTAAATTAATAAGTGACAACGTGTGAGTAAATTAAGTTTGGTTCGATGTCTCGCAGTATATGCTTGTGTTATTGACGTGTTTGAAGTGCTCAATCACAGGAGTATACTGTGAGATATTGGATTAGATATTCCAAAAGCCTGCGCATGAAAGTATTTCACATGTTTTATTAATTGTATACGATAATGTGTTTCTAATGGTTCTGAATGCGTGCATACTTGTTATGCATTTGCCCAAAATGTTTTGGATGTTTATACGCAGATAATGTCAATTTCATTCTTTTTTTATTTATTTTTATCAGTGGTGTTGAGGCTAAACAACCTAACTCCGCGATCCGTAAGTGCGTCAGAGTTCAATTGATCAAAAATGGCAAAAAGATTACGGCATTCGTACCACGTGATGGTAGCTTGAATTACATCGAAGAAAACGATGAAGTTTTAGTCGCCGGTTTCGGTCGTAAAGGTCACGCCGTCGGAGATATTCCGGGTGTACGTTTCAAGGTATGTAAATCATAATTCAAATTATTTCAATGACATCGACAATAATTTTGGTCTACATTTCGATATTTTCAGGTTGTCAAAGTAGCCAATGTATCACTGCTTGCTTTGTACAAAGAAAAAAAAGAACGTCCACGTTCTTAAACAATCAAACAACGACATCTAAAAAACTACGTTTGAGTTGAAACGACAACAATACCAATTCGATCGAATGTATCGTATTTTTAAATTTGTTTAAATAAACAGCTAAAAAATACACACAAAAAAAATGTTTTCATTGAGTTAGCTTGCCAAAGATAAGTTGAACACAGCTGAACACGTGTGCACTTTTCACCGAGAAAGAGAGAACCCAAATCTCATATAAACACAGAGTTATTGCTTGGGAATATTTCGCTCAAAAATTCTCAAATATCAACTTTTGGCGCCATCTGACATTTATCTTATCCTTTATGTTATTTTGTATGGTGCAAGCCTGAAGTTATACATAAAAATTGTAGATTCATCACACAAAATAACGTTAACATTGTCTTTGCGTTCACGTTATTATAGATGGCGCCAAAAGTTGACATTTGAGAATATTTCGCTTGATAGAACTCTGCGCATATAAATTAATTATATTTATGGGTACAAAACATGTACCACATTTATCTGTCAATTCCAACACCTGCGCTGCACATCACGCTGTTTGAAATTAATTGTAGAGCCATACCACTTTCAATGTATTTCATTCTAATGAGAGGAATTGATTTTTAAGTATTACATATGAATCTTTTGTGACAACTTTTTTAAGCTCTATTTCATATGCCCGTCAAAGACATTGCTATATAAGATCCACATTGAACACAAATAGGATCTTATCGATTTCAACGAAAACATACATTAGATATTCAAATTTGGAATGTCAATGTTTCATCTGTTTTATTAAGCGGCTCTTTCTCTCTCTTTCCATGAGAGGAAGAGATGAAAACAAGAAAACATAAAATAACGAAACGATGATGATGAGGGGAAAGTTCATACACTAATCGCTGAACATAGAGCATTCTTTTAACAGTGTAAATGAGACATATACAGTTTTCTTGTTTGCTTTTTTCTCGCTTTTCGTATTCTTGGTTATGCCATGCGCAAGTGTATTTGTGCGGGCCTATAAGCTAAAGCAGGCGCACATGTGCATGCGACATTCTCTGAATACATAATCAATGCTTCGATCATATGTAAATCCTGCATATTCATGCACATTGTACATTGCACAATAATACTTATGATTTTCGATTTTCGAATGTCAGCCGGTATTATGACATTCCATTTATAAACAAATAAGAATCAGTGAAGAAGAATCGAAAAGAAGACGCCCTAAATTGAAAACAAATATTTGGGAAAAATTTGAAAATAAAATTGGTGTGAATTCAGTTCAAATTGTGAGAAAAAACGCTTATTGGTATGGAGCGCACACGACGAAATTATCTCGATCTCGACAAGTGAATAATTTTTAATCGTTGACTCGCTGTTGAATTAATTCTTATCATTCTCAAACAGAATTTTCTGACCACTTTAATTTATTCCATTTTAACAACTGTTTCTTTCTTTTGCTTAAGAAAATGTCGCAAGAAGAATCTGAACAGTACGAAATCGAATGCCAAGAGCTTATGGACAAATTTCGTGCATCAGTTCGAAATTTGGACATTATAAATTTGAACGAAAGAGTCGATGATGAAGATGCAATGGTTGATTCATATGTTCGGTTTTAAAATACAATGGTAATATTGTACTGTTTTCTTATGAACAATCAATTTCTTGTGCTCGTTTTTTAGAAAAATGATCCAAAAAATAGACCCGCAGTGAAACAAACGCCACCAAAACGAACAAACAGAGCAAAAAGAGACAAGAAAGGTTATGTTGTTGGTCAATCAACAGTGCAAGGAAATTTTGATGCCCAATTGCCATCGGAGCTAAGGCAGCCAATGAGATCAAAAATAGCACAAGCAAATCAATCCACAGGTCAAATGCTATCAACCTATTGCCGCCAAAACGAACACCACCAATGCAAGCAGCAACAGAAAGCACTCAGCCCGAGCCCGATAGTGATACTGAATCCGAGTGGACATGGTGGGCTACTCACAAAATAAAATATGCATATAAAATGCATATTTTATGCGAAAGTGCGTAACATATTTCCCATTGGGAAGAAAAGTAAAATTCGCACTAAACTCGAACACAAAACGTAAATTTGGAAAGCACTGAAAGGGAAAAGGTTGGAAGTTTCAACTTGGAACAAAAAAAGGCAAAAACAACAGAAGAAGGAATAGAAAAGAATAATGTCAATGAAGATGGTGATTATGAGCCAAAAGAGGACCTGTCCTTCTCTTCAACAGGTAATATTGGGGACAAGAACGAATATATTATGTATATCGTTCTCTCAAGCCATTAATTGAAGAGGGCTACACAAGGAAGCAATTTTGGCGGCAATAAACAAAAGAGTTATTATCATGACTAGAATAGCTTTTTATCGATCAAAAGACGCGATGTTTGAATGTAAAAAGGCGTTAGAAGAAGGATTGAATTAAACATTTTTCAATAATTTGAAAAATAACCAAGATCGTTTTCTGAATGTGAGTGTTGGGAAGGATGTTCATGGGAATATTGAAGATTATACAAGCAACTTGCATGACGATGTGAGAAATTGTTTCACTGATTTCAACATTGAGCCACCGTCAACTGAAACATTGAGAAATGTCAAGATATATGCAGTAAATCAATAAATTACGAATTTCGCCAATAATACCTGAATGCATTACACCCAAAGAAAAACGCACATCAAATTCACTATATTGATACATCAAATCACATCATAAAGCCTGTTGCACCAATAAACATCAACATTTACACCATCTGTATTCATTTGGTGTGAATATTGGTGTCTGCAAGTGGTATATCGCGAATCTTCTTTACATATATCTCTTCTGGATATTCTTTTTTTCATTGCCAAAATTGTGGGGCGGAGAGCAAAAAGAGTATATCTTTTCTCACCTCCTGCTCCCGCCTACAGAAATATCCATAAGTGGAAGCAGAAGATGGGAAAAGATATGCTCTTTTTGCTCTCAGCCACACAATTGTATCTTCATCTAGATAAGATTATTTTTTTCGTCATCTTATATCAGATTCTTTAAATTAAATGAAACAAATTTCCAGAACAAAATCGATTTTTTTGATTTACTTAAGGATATTTTCGTTCGAAATACTTAGAATCAAGGCTTGGAAACTCACTTCACAAGTACTGTACTTGAACTATTCTTCGCTGTATGTAGCCTCGTATGTTGCCCACAGCTTGTAAGATAGATGAATGATGTTTTTTGTCAATCCGCAAGTTTCCGAAACATTGTTTTTGTCTATCTCCTCTCAGTGAAGCTGCCTAACTGAGAGGAGATAGATAAAAACTACGTTCTAAAAAGTTGTAGATCTTGTCAAAGGGACAGCACTTGCCGAAGACATCAATCATCTATCTCTCAAACTGAGGGCTACATACAGTAAGATGGACACGAGAATCGAGCCAGATGAAGATCTGAAAACTTCTACGCAACAGTTTCTAAAAACCAAGTACGTCCGTCATATTAAAAGCAACAATTGGCGATAGTGCTACTATCAGCGAGTTACTAAGTGCTGTTTACATAACACCACCATCACGGCAGGCACAAAGCGATCAACAAGACATTGTACAGGTTGATAGACGGAATGATAATAATCAACAGGATGATGTGCCAATTGATCAACAAGTGATGTACAAAATATTACTGAAGAGAATAATAGACGAGACGAAGCACAGGTTGATTAACGGAATCAACAGCACGTGCCAGAAAATGTGCAGGCAATAAAAATTTAGTGTTTGGAATTTGATGGTGGAATTGGTGAAGTAATTTCTTTTTTGGTTCAGCAAAATTATTTCTAAATGCATTGGTGAAATGAGTACTCACGTATCTCAACCCAAAAACAAACATCAACGATTCGAACAAATAATTCAACAAAGTTGCCGAACAGACCGTAAATTCGTGTATCTGTGGAGAAAATATCAAAAATGACACTCCAGATTGTGGTATCGGGCCTATACATCGAAACATCAAAAATCATTCTAATTTCAATTTTAATCATTTTATTGTTTGGCTTTTTTTCGCCGGAAGATCATGTTTGGATGTAGAGATGGCGCTGTTCGCGGCTATTCAAAAAACTAACAATGGCTCTTTCCATTCCGTAATTATATTGTGTATTGCATCGAATTCTGTAAATATTTTTATTGAAATAATAATAATAAGACTGCAAGATTTAACATGAAACTTAAACATAGCGTAGTGTATGGGTGATCGTTGATAGCATTTTATGCAGTCAAAATCTTCATTTACGTGTCATCTCTATTCCTGCACTTTTAATTTTTGTATGCGACTAGAAACAAACTCCATTTCATGCGATGGCTGAGATCCATCAATATTTTCTACGCGAATATTTTCCAATGATCGACTTTTTTTAATTTGACTGGTCAATGAATGCGTTTTTATTGGCTTAAAATATTGATTGCTGTTTAGGATATGCGGATTTGGAAGGTAACTACTGGAGCTGGGAACACTACAATCAGAATTCAAATATGCATCACATGTTTCCATCATTGAATTGCTGTTTGAACTCATTGTATCCACAGAAATCAAATTCGAACTGTTTGAACCATTTGTGCACGGGCAATTTATTGCATTGTTGTATGCTTCCAACTCGATACTATTTTCACTTTTTGTTCGTAAACGTTCGGGTATAAAATATGGTCTCATTCGTAATGATGTATCAGCAATACGACGTCCATTGCTATTCACCTGATGATTGGAAAAATTTCCGAATTAAATTGTTTTCGGAAAAGAAAAAAATGGGTTTGACCATGGCGACAGTACCTTTGACTTGTAACATGAAGTATTTCGGAGTGATTTTGATGTATCTTTATCATTGGTACCCAACATTTTGACCAGCGGTGAGCCAATTGTTACAGGTTCTTTCTGATATGAAACCATTGGGATAACGTGCATTGACTCATTTTCGTTTGGACCATTACGAATGCTATTATTATTATTCGTAATAATTTCATTGCAATTATTTGATGAATTCATTATTCCATTCGGAATATTCACCTTCGAATGACATTCCTGAAATGAAATAGAAAACCATCATCTTTGATCAATGTTTGCAACAGTCGCAGGCCTACCTGTTCCATTTTAAACGTGTTATTCATATAAAATAATCGTCTCGGTTTTAGTGAGGACCATTGAATGTACCGCTGAGAATATGAAGATATTTAAAAAAAAAACAAAAAATATTCCACAATTTTCGATCAGTTTTCCTGTTGAAATGAATCTACATCTCCAAAAACCGTTTTATCTTATAGCAATAGATCCCGCTACTCCCGCATACAATCTTCATCACATATAGTTATGAATTTAGCCGAAATTTTCCATAGCCTTTACACGAACTGCATTTGTTGTATAGGACAACAGCTCTCAAATTGGCTGTAGTGTATTTGCATCACCTCCAATTGTTTCGAAAATTGAGAAGAATGAAAAACAGTTACGAATTCAAATACAACGGTCAGAATTCAACATAAATACAAAGAAATATGGTGAAAAAATGAAAAATCACCAAAGGAGTTATTTCAATTCGATGAATTATTATGACTTTTCATTGATTTGTCTTATTATAATAGGGCAGACGTAATGTATGCACACATATATAATTTTTATTCTTCATTATCTGTTCATTGTTCGAAACTTTGGACAATGCGTTTTATTCATGTTACGACACGTATTATTCAGTTATTTTGAGCTGAAATGAACGAACATTCTTTTTCCAATTAGAAAATGATAATCATATGTATCGTCAACGCGCTAAAGATAACGTTTACGTATTTTTCGTTTGCTTATTACAAGTCTGAATTTTGGTGCTTGTTTATTTGTGATTAATAATGTTTAATGGAACAATACGATTTGCCCTAGCATTTGGGCTCATTCAGAGCCGGCAGTAGATAGCTTCAAACATTCAATACATAGCTTTGCTAAATACAAACTAAAGCCACAGATAAATAATTGATTGAATGAACAACAATGATCAAATAATGAAAATACACAAACTAATTTGATAATTACTTGAAAACTTGTCTTGACAACTGTTAACGTCAGCGATGAAAGAATTAGCAAAACCAACTAATGGATTCAATGCGATTATTCGTTTAAAACAATAATATTCAGTTCAATTATGGATTATGAATTATGGATGCATTTTGTTTATTTGAGCGACGAGACAAAAAATGATCTGCAAGGAAGAAATCAAAAAGCTATGCGGTTCAACAGCGTGAAAAGAACTACCACCATCATCACATAGTGCATGGGTATTTGTTATTAAATTGCATTGGTATGCGAAATTTGTCAAAAACATGATTTGAGAAAATACTAAAACGCCGACCTCTGTTGAATTTAATTCAAACTACTGACTCATTGTCAAATTTAGTTGACAGCGCATATCGATTTAGTTGACAGCACATATCGATTGGTTTTTCTCGCAATTCGAAGATTGTTTTGGTTTGAAATAAATTGTAATCGGGGCGTGAAATTTTTGAAATTTTCTTTGAAATTATCATTGATAAAAATACAAAATGGGAGAATTCCATTGGCCTTGGGAATACAGTTTTCCACCATTTTTTACGTAAGTAAATCGGTCAGCAAATCTCTTTATTCACGAAGTTAAATTAAGCTATCCTGACACTTTCAGTATTCAGAAACACGCAAAAACACGAGAGATTCAATTGAACACTTGGAGTGAATTGATAATGAAATACCAGAAGAGTCTTAAGCAGCCAATCCTGAATGTTAATGATGAAAACAGTGATCTGTTCATTAACAAGGATCTGAATCGACGGTTACAGGTTGATGGTAGGCAAATGATAATGGATTGTTTAGAACGGACAGCACACGCAGCTCCAATTGATCCAAAAAAACGCGATAAATGGGAAATCTATTGGTTTACACTTGATGAATGGGCCAGCATGATCCACAAATGGGCATCCGATAATGCGATGCTTGGATCTGTGTGTACGATATATGAAATAGCTAATGGTGATAACTCACTTGATCAGGAGTTTCATGGCTTGAATGAAGATATCCTACTGAAAGCTTTGAGACTGTTGGATAAAAGTGGAAAATGTGAGCTGATTGGAGATGAAGGAGTAAAATTTTTCTAAACTGAATATATATATATAGAACAATCATCTTTTACCCATTAAAACGATTACAAAAATTGTAATTGGATATTTGAAGAATTGAATAATAATAAACAATAAACAATAAGTATTCCACACACCAATCTCATGATTTAACTCTTCTAGAATAAAACCGCCACCGTGAGAATGCGTAAAATAAATGCGTAAAATAAAATAAAATGCGGAAATGAATTGCGGAAATGAATTGCGGAAAATAATCACTAAATCGCATTCCAAATCGTTGAATCGCATTTTAGATAACTAAATCGTAAAATGAATATGAAATATTGATATTTGTCCTCAAAGTTTTGAAGTTTTGCATAACACATTTACTTTACCCTCAGACTTACCATAATATAATTGAAAAGGATTCAACCAAGTTTTCTAGTCGATAAAATTGACGAATAACATCATATTATCATTTGCTTTTATTTTTCTCTTTTTTCCAAATACATATCTTTGTTAAGTGATTAAGTTTGACTTCGCATCATAAGTTTTTTACAAACAGTTTTAAAACATAAAAACATTCGCTGGTTAACTGAATTTTTTACACTTTCAATGGACGATTTATCGAATGTTTTCAATGTTTTAGAACGATTTCACAGACTCATAAGATCCTGCATTTTTTGAGAACGGCTTTTCGACGTGACGCCTTTTTAGATGGCCGAAGTATTATCGTTCCTTTTGACTTTGTGAATGTTGGACTGAAAGCACCTGAAATTGAAAGCAATGTGAAATAAACTTCTGTTCTTTCTTCATTTGAAAATTTAAATTTTTACCAACTTACTTATAGTCGGTTGTCCAACTGGCACTACATTGTATTGTTGCGTCATAATTTGATGACATTTATTGGCTAAATAGCGGAAAACAGATGAAACATTTACGTCCTCTTTGACTGATGTGCGGATGAGACGACAAGCCAAATTTCTAGCCATTTGATCGACTTCATCACTGCAAACAAGGGAACCCAATTTTTCGAATTATTTCTCTCAATCTCAAACTTTAATTAAAAATTTATGTAAATACATACGATGAGACGACGGCTTGATCCATTAAATCAATTTTATTCTGTACGATTACCGTTGGTATTTCACCACACTCATTTTCGACCTAAGAAGCAGAGCAGTGTGCCATATTTAATAAGAAATTGTTCAGTAAAATATCTCGAAAATATAAAATAATTAATTCATGAATTAAGTCATAACAAAATTATTCCGCTGAATGCTAGCGACAAAATGAATTTGATAAACGGATTCGATTTTATCCTGCCCATGTAATCAAAAGAGATACAAATAAATAGGAATTTTGCTTGCACTTCGGGCCCTCCTACAAAAGGAATGAAAATGTTTTGCCTTCCTTGTGAAGCCGCATGAGATTAATAAGAGTGATTTTATCCGGGGACACATTTTGAAATTTAAAAAACTATAATCGAAGAAGACATCAGTTTTATGGTGAATTTTATTTGAAAGCACATATTACGGTCCATTACAATTTAATTGTGGAACAACACTTCCGAGATATGTGCTCCACTTCCTCTTTTACAGACGGTTGAAATTTTTGATTACATTTTGGCACATTCCACTTAACGTGTTCGGCAGTTGAAATGGACCTTTTATATTGCCAATTAGATGTTTCCACTTTAAATGGAATATTCAATAAAAAATCAGTTGAAGCGATTGAGTCACGAATTTCGACCTATTTATCCAGATCAATTAGTTCCATTTCTTTTATCGAAGGATTTGTGTTGCAAGAGGTAAAATTATAGGTATTCCAATCATTTCTAATTGTAAAACTAGAATCCAAAGCCATAAATATGATTTTTAAAATAAGAGACTGAATATTGTGTATATTTCAATGTTTCATCACCTTTATCTTCCAATCTTTGACTGCCTCGAATGACATTCTATCAGTTGTACTAAACGCCAAAACACAGGCTTGTGCTCCTCGATAATACGCTTTGGTAATGGCGTCGAATTCCTCTTGACCTGTTCAAAAGAAATGCATTACGAAATTATTTGTAGATAGAGCTGAATGCTGTAATAATTAGAAAGATCGATATGTCTTTTTTTAATTTTCTTTTTTCATTTCTCATTACGAATCATGACATACGCGAGAGTATTTGTGTGGGCCAATTAAATTAGACATTCGATCACATGTGAATACTACACAAACATTCACAAACATACTCTCAAAAATTTGATTCAGAATTTTTGTATATGTTGGTCAATGTTCATTATTCCTGTGAACATGCATATAGCACGTGCATTATTTTAGCAACACATTCGAAAGTAGTAGATAAATCAATGCAATACCCCTATGATGACAACAATTCCCAAATCAAATTCCTGAGAGTATGAATCAAGAGGCAAATAACTATAGAATAAATAGGAAATATAGAGAGAAAATAATGCATAGAATCGAAAAATGAAAAAAAAGGAAAAATGGAAAAAATATAATGCATAGAATTGAAAAATGGAAAAAAAAAAGAATGCATAGAACGAAAAACATGAGAAATGGAATAAAAGGATATGCATAACGTCATCACTGAGCCGGTGAGGAGTGGAGAGTATACAAACAATTTCAATGCATACCGAGCATGCATCAATTTCGCATGTAAAATGCATTTCTAGTGCACAAAGAATGCATACTTATCCTTGAATCATTTGCGAAAATTTTTCGTCAT
>GL501545.1:2089165-2102086 GCA_000149185.1 Mayetiola destructor
CATAGAATCTGATACAGTGATTTCTGTGTGCAAATACTTAAGATTTGGGTAGCACTTGTATTATTATGCAATTGAGCATTCTTTGGAGACTGTCAGAAATACTTTGTGTTCAAATATTTTTTGCAACGAGCTTGGTCATCTCAGGTTCACTATAATTTTGTGAACATTTATTTCAATTTTTTACCGAAAATTTATTGATTTTTCTTCAAGTTATTGCAGTATCCAATTATCCAAAGAATGCGGAAATTTTCATATGTTTAAAACCATTCAGCGAATAGCTGATAAATCCTGAGATAAATCAGAGCAATGATCATTCTATGTGAATTGAAAGATTTAAACGCCACAATAGGATCAATGGTCTTCGTCATTGTTATTATTCTTCAGCTTTACCAAAAAACCATTTGAGCGATATCAAAAAACGTTTTTATGTGCATTGATGAGAATGGAATATATTGCTGATAGTGTTGTTGCCCCTTCTTAACACTTTGTGGTTGCGGCATAACTTTTTGGAAACATTTGAACTTTTTATCGTTTCCATACCACCTGTGATCTACAAAAACATACGCTACCATAAGCGCTACAAAATCTACCCATATTATATTGCTTCATAATTTTCAGGTATGAAATTCCTGACAATAAGTATTAAAATAGGGTGTTGTTCATTACTGAAATTAAATTTTCTGATAAATATTGCTCGATACTATTGTATCTAAAATCTTCCATTTGAAAGCGAGCTCCGAAACATCCTCATTGCTAACATGCTGAACAATGATATACAGGGAAAAAACTTGTTCTAAGATTATTGCTTGATGCATCATATCAAGCTTTAGAACAGAGGAAAGGAATACATTCGACAGGTTTCCAAATACCGAAGTAAAAAATTCGAGTAAAGAGATTCAAGTACAGAGATCTTTCGGGTTCGAGCCACTGTGGTCATTATTTTTTCACAATTTTTTCCAATTTTTCATTTCGGAAAATCTAATTTATGCTCTTATAACATTATTAAAACAGAATATATCAGAAAAAAATTATTGAGAAAGTCAAATTGAGCAAATTTGTTCGGATTTGTTCACGCTCATAGGTACGGCCGTACCTAGCATTAGAACGGAGACTTGAGAATGGAGACTTCGGCATTGGAAACCTGTCTTGAAACAAACCATGAAACTTGAGTGTCAAGTATAATCATTGATGCTGTTCAACTCGTCATTCTTAGCACCTAGAGCCTTGAAATTTTTAAGTAAATTGTGAGAACGATTCTTCGGATATATTATGATTTTTCTTCTTGGGCTAGATCCTCTAGAAGCCCTGTTCTGACAATTATGCCTTTCTTCAGTCCTAAATTGTATAGATAAAGTCAATCAAAGCTAAATATTTCGAGAACTGAAACTACGATTTTGTTTAAATTTTTTCAGGAGACATATTTTTCAATGGGCTTGAGATTTTACATGGTGGCTATGCTCGTTAGACCTTTTGAATGGTAGCTCTGGTACAAAAGTGACTAATTTTCATGGATTTTCGCATTTTGAACGATATACATATGAAAACCATATATTATGAAAACCAAACCTACAATTTCGTTCCAATTATCAAGGAAGAAAAAGTTTTTATTGGTACTGATATTTCCCATAGCGGCAATGCTCGAAAGATCTCCTGCCTTCCAGCCATTGGTCGATATGGGTCAATATAGCTTAGGAGTGCCCATTTTACTGAAACAAATCGTCAAAATTATGATTTTTCTTCAAATTCAAAGATCAATAGCCATGAGAGAAGTGGTCCCGGGAAAGTGAATTTTTCACAGAATCGTATCTTAGAATTTTAAGAACTATAGCTAAAAGTCCAACACATCAAGCATTCTATCAATGATTGGCAGTGTATTTATTATTATACAATGTAAAATGTTCTCCTGCTACGATTAGAAAAATTCATGATTTCAAGTGTAGTTTTGGTGTGAGAGACAAAACCAAATGTATGCTAACAATGAAGCTAATGTTTTTTTGCTTTATTACTGCCACATGAAATTAACCTCCACACATACTATGACTCACCGACAGTAGATAATTGGTTACCACTACATAAAAATGCAGTCAACCTTTTTACCTCCACATAGAGTATTAAGCACAATATAATCCGTTCAATCGTTACAAAAAATTGAAAGCCCAATAGCTTGGAACATCATGAGTCTCAGGCAAGAACCAAAAAAACTTTTTAAACTTTGCTATCTTGAATTGTATGATCGCTTAATAAATACGATATTATTTCAATGGCTACCGTGGCTCAACCAAAACATTACAGATACATTTTAATGATTTTTGCTTTTTTTTTTTGAGAAACATTGAACTTGAATTACTTCTCGAAAAGGAGAATTTGAAAAATGAATGATACAACTGTCTCACTGCTATGCTAATGAATGTATGCCGAGCAAATAGATGCTAACTGTTATGGCTAATACCAATGCGGGAATTCTCTGATAACTTTCAATGTTAAAATATTCAGTATTTGCACGGAGCGATGACAGCGCTGTAGTTGTAAAAATTGTAAGCTGTTTACACGGCATGGGGTATCTCATTGTGTTTATGATTTTTACAATTACAACGCTGTTGTTACATTGCAGCTATGTGAGCCATACTTAAAATTCACCTGATCGAATTCCTTGATTGGCTAATACGATTTGCACTTACTATTTAACACCAATTAAAAATATTTGGTTTTATCGAAATTGTTTGTTTTTGGTTTTTTTTAATCAACAAATCCTTTACTCGGGGAATTTTTCTTTTACTATTCTCAATGTCATCTGTCAAAATTGAGCAAATCCAAGAGCTCTAATTGGATAATATCAATTTCGGGCAATATCACTCATTATCCGCATAAATGATAAAAACGGAAATAAAGCCTGTTGAAATATGTACAATATAATTTTTTCATTTGTAATGTTGTTGATTTATTTATTTATTCATTCGCAAGTAAACGCTGATATTTGATGAGTTTTTCCGTTGAATAGCGTGGCACACAAATTATTATGAAACAATAAGAATGGACAAAAGAAAAACATAAATATGAACTAGAAAATAGTCCAATTTCAGTTCAAAGTATCAATGAAAAAGACATCCCTTACGTCGAGTTGAAAGAAATCTTTGTTCTTTTTTCTCTTTGAATTAATTTTTTTTTTATAATATTATTGGTTATAGGTTTTGGAATAAGCGAATGAATTTTGTCGCACGCACATACAGACACAATCACACACGAGATATGGAAACGAATGAAAAATTTAATTCATCGATTTGCATTCGAGATGAAATCGATGAAATTTCACTGCATTGAAACATTCACAGATTTTGTTTCACTCCAAAACTTGGTCAACAAATCCATAAGAGAACTGTCAAACAATGGGAACCTTAATCGTTTTCGTTGTCTTGAACTGTTCTGAGATCGAAGCCATTTATACAAAAAAACAAAGCAAAAACTTTAACTTTAAGCTTACACAATTTAATTCAATTTAGCCTTTGAAATTTCGAATATTTTCTTTCAACAATTCTTTTTGACTCAAATCGCGCATATTATAACAACTATTGTATTGTATTGTATTGAGGAACTTTACAGATATATACACACAGCACGGCAGCAGTAATAGCAAGTAAAAGCAGTTGAACTATCTAGTTGTAACGCAACGAAGACAAACCAAAATTATTGACAATTCTGAATGATCTTCATATCAAAGCACTGACACAATATTCAAAGTGTTCCAACTAAATGTGTTTTTTTATGTACAGAACCAAATACACCGTTTGTATTACTGAATGAAAGAACAGAATAGATAGAGTGAAGAACATGAGATGCGAGTGTTTAAAAAAATCCAAGTGTGTACACATACACAAAAGTAGCGCTAGTATTTGAATGCATGAGACGAAACATGAACCACGAACGAATGAAAAATGAAAATAAATCGATTCGCATACGTCAATAAAACCGTTTAAATCTTAATGATATGATTCTGCAATTTTTTAGCAAAAAAAATCTCCGGAGACATATTTTTTATGAATAAAATATACATATATTGCATAACATAAATTTAAAATCCAATCGAATCTTACATCGGTCAGCCATTTTTTCATAGTCTTTTTCCTTTGTATCATCCTACAATATTATTCGGTATAGTGCTCTGTTGATTACTTCTTTTTTGCGTTATGGTGTTCTCATTTTGCATTCAATTCTGTATATTGAATGTTGTATAGTTATATACAAGTGTTTGTGTGTTTGTGTTTGTTTCCAAAATGTCGAGCATTGAACATTGCAGGGTGCGCACGAATATGAGACTCCAAAACATTGATTTAACAAGCAATTTTAAAAGTATTTCTTGAGTTAATGCAAATAATGGATGCACCCTATATCAGGTTTCTCTTGTTTTTTCAAATAAATTGTCGACTATTTAGCAAAACAACAGCTATTAAGGTTTAAAAAATGAGAAAATGGGCGGAATATTTTATTTTAATAATTTAATATTTGGATTTCATAGTGCCAATTCGAAAATCAACGTTGATGTAAGCGTACGCTAATATGAGCTTATATGAGCGTACTAGATCGTTATTTTCAACAAAATTTACATTGAATCATGCGTAATGATAATGATTTTTCCCATGTATAATATCTTTGGTTCGGCGTTGGGATTGAAGTAGAATATGGCTGAAAAAAATTATCTCACATCCTTTATAGATATGGATGATAGAATTTCTTTAAAAAAAAAGACTTCCTGAAACTATAAAATTCTATTTATTCATTGGATACCCATAGAATGAGTACCTTCATAAAAAACAATTAAACACATGGAATCAATCAAACGTTATATCTTTGCAACATTCGATCCTGAAACACTACTTTACCTGCGCCATTGAAGAAATTTTTGAAATCATTACGAACGATTTTGCCATTGTTTGTTGTTGATGTTGTGGTTAGTGATAGATCAAGTAGCGCAGAAGATTCAATACGATTGCCACGAATAGTTGTCCCGTTCTCGGTATCCTCATAATCTAAAATTATTAAATCTACAAAATCTCGAACGTTTCTTAGTAGAAAATTGTGTAATGTGCATGCCGCTAATATCACTGAATGAACACGGTTGGAGTCAACAGTAAGCGGTCTATGAAAACACCGAAAGCGATTCATGAGTACATTGAATGCATTATCGAAAACTCGCCTGGCTCGTGCCAATCGATAATTAAATATTTTCTCATCGTATGGCAAAATTTTCATAGCGAACGGTCGTAGTAAATTATTGCGGAGCGGAAATGATTTATCGCCAATGAAAACATACGGAAGTTTGCTTCTAGTTCCATTTACTTTATAGTCCTTGGGTATATTCAATGCATTAGTTTGGATTTTGCTATTGAAATCGGATGACTCCCAAATGCAACTATCGTTCGCGCGGCTACGAGAACTAAGACTTAAATAAATAAATTCGAAATTATCATTCACTATCGCCATTAGAATAGTGTTTGAATTTTTTTGATTTTTTATGTCATCGTTCTCAGATATGTCTCTGATGGTTTCATTTGCGTTAGACGTTTTTTTCGCAATCACAATATGTTTTCCGCCCACTATTCCCAAACATTTGTTGAAGTGCCATTTTAATTCGAAATTATGAGCTATTTGTTTCCATTCATTCTCACTTTGTGGAACTTTCAAATAATCATTTCTTAAGCACTTGAAGATATCATCACAGGTTTCGTAAATTATTTTAAACAATGTTTGATGGGTTTTTGTTGAGCTGAATATCATTTCATTGTAGCTTCGTCCAGTTGCTAAATAACTTAATGTAAGTATCAAACGTTCTTTGGCTGAAAATGCTTTTTCTCCATTTATCTCTTCCTTCTGCATTAGTGGTTCCACGATGCTAATCAGCTTTTCGAATGTTGAATCGTCCAATCGCAAAAAATGCCGTTGATCATCCATTATTTCGATGCACATTTGTTTAATTAAAATCACATCATCAGTCGGAATGTCATTCACATCAGCGATGAAAGATTTTAGCTTGGGCCTTTTGGCAATTCGATATACTTCATCATCATTCGATTCGCTATCGCTTGATGTTTCAACACACATTTGCATTGCCGTTGCAATTATCTTATGCTTATTTTCATCCATGATCTCGATATGGTCTCGAAAAAATATCGTTTGTTGCATTTCCGCCCGTTTTCAGATTCAAATTGTTTGTTGATTAAATGCGTTGAATGACTAATTTTATTCAGATTTTGTCTGTCCAATACTTATGCGACTAAAAATGAATATATTTTTATATTGAATCGAGTAAAACAATTTATTTATTCCTCTCAATGGAATTCAACACATTACAATTAGTTCTAGACATAGCGATGTGCAGCGCTAGTGTTGGATGGATTTAAGTTTTTTACTTAATTCATCGCCAAATGACAATATGAAGCTGGGGCTAATAACATTTAATAACGCATATGGTGTTTCGTATGGAAAACCGTTGGTATCATCAATTTTGTCAAAGCTGTTGCCAGCAATTTGGAAGCCATTACTTGACAATCGAATGGTATAATGTTTGCACTCAATTGTTTCCAAATTTATGTAAATTTCCAAATCGTTTGTGGGAAGCGTAGATGAAATGAAAATTTGTTGAACGTGCTTCTTTACATCGCTTATAACAGCTGCTGCTTCATCTGGCCAATGAATTGTACCAAGCTCACTATCGTTAGATGTGGTCATAATATTAACTTTTTTTTATTCGTTCGCATTAGCACCAAATATATTTTCCGAATCGTTTTATAGAATTGAACTGAACTATGGACACACAAATACCTTCAAAACATAATGACAATTCGCCGAATTTTAGTTATTGGGTATTTGACATCTTGGTAGGTGTCGCGACTTGACTATTAATAAAAGTTGTACACATATTCACGTGAATATATTTTGAGCGTATTAAGTGTATCTGAGGATAAGTCTAAAATATTTTTGGTTTGCAGATAACATCCTTCGAATAATCATCACACTGAAAACTCATATCCGTTATTCGAAATGACAGCATTCGAAGGTAATTAGACCATTCACTGTTCATTACTTTTACATTTAAAATGGAATTGTATTCAATTCTTGCAGAGTTTGGTGTTTTACCAGAGATAGCTAAGGCTGTAGATGAAATGGAGTGGACGTGAGTTGTTGGCATAGACCTAAACGTAGATCGATTTTTTTAAAATTAGTTTCAATAAATTCAAACAGATTACCAACAGATGTTCAAGCTGAAGCAATTCCAATGATTCTTGGTGGTGGGGATGTTTTAATGGCAGCTGAAACTGGTAGTGGTAAAACTGGTGCTTTTTGTTTGCCAATATTACAAACTGTTTGGGAAACTCTACGTGGTATCCGGGATGGAAAAAGTGAAATAACCACTGAGCCGACATCATATGCATCAATTGCCTGGAAGATGTCTGTTTATGATCGAAATGATGCAATGGCTATAGCACCAGATGGTTTAAGATGCCAGTCACGTGAATTCAAGGAATGGCATGGATGCCGATCAACAGCAGGGGTTTGTAACCGTGGAAAATATAGTTTTGAAGCGATCATATGTGATGAAGGCCTATGTCGAGTTGGATGGTCTACCAGCTTGGCTACATTAGATTTGGGCACGGATCGATTGAGTTTTGGATTCGGTGGTACCGGCAAAAAATCACATAATCGTCAATTTGATGACTACGGCGAAGCATTTGGAAAAAATGATGTAATCACATGTCTGTTGGATTTGGAATGCAATGAAATATCTTTTTTTAAAAATGGATGCCATCTTGGCGTGGCGTATCGACTTAACGATAGTATAAGGAATGAAACCTTTTATCCTGCCATCGTTCTGAAGAATGCTGAAATAGTACTCAATTTCGGAGAAACTGAATTTAAATACAAGCCCCCTCAAGGATATATTGCATGTGCAAAAGCTGATATTAAAAATATAAGGGTAAATCCGAATGTCCAGTCAATAGTTCCACAGATATTTGTGCCGAAACCAAATGCCCCTCAAGCAATTATAATAGAGCCATCTCGGGAGTTGGCTGATCAAACTTTCTATCAAATTCTTAAATTCAAAAAATACTTGAAAGAACCGTTTGTGAAAGAGCTTTTAGTCGTTGGAAAGGTTCCGATTCGTGAACAAATCGAAGCTCTGAAGAATGGCATTGATATTATTGTTGCAACACCAGGACGACTGGAAGAACTCGTAAATTCGGAACAAATTCTTCTTACACATTGCCGTTTCTTTGTTTTGGATGAAGCGGACGG
Organism: Mayetiola destructor; assembly: GCA_000149185.1. Lineage (NCBI taxonomy): Eukaryota > Metazoa > Arthropoda > Insecta > Diptera > Cecidomyiidae > Mayetiola > Mayetiola destructor. The sequence continues at coordinate 2,097,452 of GL501545.1, forward strand.
CTTACTCAAGGCGAATTATGGAAATTTGATTGAAAATATTCACAAACGTATCCCTAAAATAACAAGTGATCTACATCGACTTCAAATGATTGTTTGCAGTGCAACACTACATTCATTTGAAGTAAAAAAAATGGCGGAAAAATTAATGCATTTCCCCACTTGGATCGATCTCAAAGGTGAAGATGCTGTTCCAGAAACGGTTCATCATGTTGTTGCAATTGTAGATCCACAACAAGATATAAGCTGGCACAATTTGCGACAGCATGTTCAAACTGATGGAGTTCATACAAATGACGGTGTTCGGGTTGGGATGAACACACCAGAAACATTTTCCGAAGCTGTTAAAATGCTTAAGGCTGAATATTGCCTTCGTGCCATCAATGAACATAACATGGATAGAGCAATCATATTTTGTAGAACCAAATTAGATTGTGATAACCTAGAACGATATTTCAGAAAAATTGATAATTCAAAATATTCTTGTGTTTGCTTGCACGGAGATCGTAAGCCACTTGAACGTAAGAAAAATTTGGAATTGTTCAAAAATATGGAAAAAAAATTTTTGATCTGTACGGATGTAGCGGCAAGAGGGATCGATGTTACGGGATTACCATTCAGTATGACTTATATCACATACATACAATAAGCCATTTTTCAATAATCTTTATTTTAGTGATCAACATTACTCTGCCAGATGAAAAGACGAACTACGTTCATCGTATAGGACGCGTCGGTAGAGCCGAGAGAATGGGACTTGCAATTTCGTAAGATAGTTTAAAATATTATCATAAATACATATCTTGATCTTCCTTTTCGACTATTTTTTCAAATAACAGCTTAGTATCAAGCGTACCAGAAAAAGTATGGTACCATGGCGAGTGGTGCTCTTCTCGCGGTCGAAATTGTTGTAATACTAATTTGATAGCAGTTAAGGGATGTTGTACATGGTTGAATGAGAAAAATGTAATGATGAGAATACCAACTAATTTTATCGATGAAAAGTTTCGAACGAGATTATTCTTATATTTACAGATGTTAGCTGAAATCGAAGATCATCTGAACATTACCATTCCTCAAGTGGACAGGGATATGAAAGTTCCGGTTAACGATTTCGATGGAAAAGTTGTTTATGGTGAAAAATTACAAAATAAAGGAAGTAATTACACTGATCACGTAGAACAACTGTCGCCAGTTGTCCAAAACCTAAGTAAGCTCGAATCAAAGGCACAGACTGCGTTCTTGAAACATATGAAATATTGATATATTTTTCATCGGCAATCAATTAATAAAATATTCAGATTATAATGAAAATAATAAAGATATCTTTGTTTATTTAATCTCAACAACGATTGAATACGAGACCCAGGAACTTGGTTTCCATTTTTAAAAGTTCATGACATTCGATGTGACCTCATCATCCACGCTTTGGATGATTTTGTTTAAGTCTTCGACTACATAATCAATGATGTGAACAATCTGTAAAAATGTTTTGAAAAAAATTAGTGTGAAAGAATTAAAAAAAAAATAATTATTATTATTTGTTCATATTAATACGTTTTGAATCAGCTTCGAATCAGACTCGTTATTCATTTTATTTTGAACGATTGATTTGTGCATATGCTGTCCAAGATCAATAAGGAATATTTTGAGAGCGTCAAATTGCTCATGACTGCATACAAAATATTTCATTAACTCCACATTAATTTGTAGGTGTCGATGATCCAATAAGACCATTTTTTGGTACATTTGATATATTGTTAGAAAGTCGTATAATAATTTTCGATTGATAGTTCCTTCATACGGATTCGTTTCAATGAAAAAATCAATGGCATCAGTTACTGGCACCATTTTCATCACATTCGCGCTACGCGTTGACGTTTGCATAATTTTATTGAATTCTGCGCTCATCAAGACTAACGACACATTAAATGTGAATTTATTGAATCCAGCTATTATCATTGATAGATGCATTAAATTCGAAACGTCAGATGTTACCATCCAGATAGCCTCAGCTGCAATTCTAACCTGTTGAATATCGTATTAGTTATCATCATAAAATATGCATTGTAAACAGGGTATCTCCTACCTTTTCAGAATCATGTGTCCAAAAATCCACATTATAGGTGTACGTATGATCTGTTAACCGTGATTTTTGGGCCCGGATATTCATTGAATGAATTTTCAACAATTCCATACTGGCAGCAATCATAACATAAACAACGAACTCTCGTGAATTTTTTGGTTCGTAGTTACAGCATTTTTCGATGAATTTACAAACCGCATCCGATTTCGTTTGTTCGTTCTCAGTCGATATATTGTTCAATTTAATGATCAAAACTTCTGAGATTATTGATGGTAGATGTGATTCAATAGCTGAACTCAAATTCTGCAAATCCTTAAAATCAATTCCTGGATGCAATGACTTCATTTCGTTTATGGTTGACGTTAACTACTTTGGATTATCAATGCAAGATTTGATTAGAAAAGACTTTTGAATTTTTATCAATAAATAATAATTTGAGAAGATAATCTTAAAACATGACCAATTAATTTACTATTTATTTAATTAACAAAAAATTTCTTTCGAAAATATTTGAATTTCTCAAAAAATATATATGTCTAAGTGTTTTTTCCATACCAATGACAAATGAATTACCAAAGTATTTGGCATTGATGGCGAAGATGTCGCTTCGAACAGTCTTTGATAATATAAAATCGAAACAAATACATCCATACATATAAATGTCTGTGCCATTCATATGTAATGTGCGCAATCTCGTCACATGATTTTCATATCATTTTGCTGCTGTCACATGAAATAACATCAGAAGAATTTCAATTTTTCTGTGCGGTAGCCAACATAATAATCTTCAGTGGAGCCAAAAATAAGTATATTGCAATTTTACGAAATCGAGGTAAACTATTGTCAAATTCAGATCGCTAAATGAATTCTCGCTTTAAAAAATAATTAAAGATTGTGATTTCTATTATTTTTCCGTAGTGATTGAAAATTCTAAAGAACATCGAAATGCGTTATATGTTGGGCTATACTTTCATTGGAACTTTAACAGCAGTTTCTTCAGCTTTAATATTATATCATGTTTTAACTGGAAAAGGTGAACGGGTGAGCCTTGCTTGGTTTTTGACCGAAACATCGCCATATATGTGGGCTACAATTGGTATATCATTAGCGGTTGCATTATCTGTTGTTGGTGCAGCTATGGGCATTCACACCACGGGTGTCAGTATTATTGGCGGTGGTGTTAAGGCTCCCCGTATTAAAACAAAGAATTTGATTTCGGTTATTTTTTGTGAAGCTGTCGCTATTTATGGTCTTATCACTGCCATTGTATTCACTGGATCAATGGAAGAATTTCATTTGAATGCGGACACCGACCAAATGATCATCAACAACAATTGGACGGCAGGATACGTAATGTTTGGGGCTGGTTTGGCTGTTGGTTTAGTGAATCTATTTTGTGGCATTGCTGTTGGTGTGGTTGGATCTGGTGCTGCATTAGCTGATGCAGCGAATCCAAATTTGTTTGTCAAAATTTTGATTGTCGAAATTTTTGGTTCAGCCATCGGTTTGTTCGGACTTATTGTTGGCATTTATATGACATCTAAAGTCAAAATGGGCGATAAAGTTTAAAGAAAATTACAGCTTGATGTATTTTAGTTTGTATATTCAATTGTTCAGCACGCTATTTTTAACCTCAAACACAAAAGAATATAGAGAAAAAGAAATCTATCAAATTTAAACGATAGATCTGATCACGAGCAGTTTATTGATTTCTTGTGCAAGTGAATGATAATTACTATTTCGTTGTCTAAAAACCAAATTGAGGGTGAATTTGTGCACAAATTTCATCGAAATGAAAAAATAAAAAAAATAAATAAAGTATTCCTCTGTTAATTTCGTTGCCGCTCACGTGCACTTGCACAACCACCGTTGGGCTATGATTCATCGATATTATTAATTGCTTAACTGCTCATTCCAAAAAAGATTTTGATTCTCTTTTCGGTTAAATATAAGTGTATTCATTTTCTCAAACAAAATAAAAATCAATCAACAATCTCTTTGGTATGATCCCTCCCTGTCATTAAAGATTAGTTTAATTTTAATGTCCTTTGAATAGTATATAATAATGTTCATTAGTCATGCTTAGGGAAGCAAATTCGAGGGTATTTCCCAATACAAGTATTTAAAGGTGGCTTTTTCGGATATTTCAACTAATAGTAAGTAAGCTAAGTGTCACCATTTGATCATATGAATCATGGGTATGAAACATTAAACATTTTTCTTTAATGCTATCGTTTAAGCGCCATCTCTGTAACTCACCGTCAAACGCTATACTTTATGACGGTATGATCGAATGCTGAAGTCAAGCAAATGCATGAAATCTCATCATCCTCTCATTCGAATCAACACATTGATGAAAGCATCCGCGTTGCTTTGGGAAATGAATTAAGTGCAAGAAACGTTCCTGTTGTATACAGTTTATATACAGAGGATGTATGGCTCTATTCAAATGTATGCACAGGGCCTATAGATATACACATGCATGACATGAAGGAGATATTCGCACATTTCCCCTCATTTGAATCAACACATTGAAAAATACCGTTGAATAA
>GL501545.1:2121012-2135906 GCA_000149185.1 Mayetiola destructor
TTCAATATTGAATAATTATTTAATAATTTAGTTCATTAATTACATATACCGATGGTAAATACCACAGATACCAGGGTATATACTGGTGGTGAATACCGCGGTATTTTACTATTAGGTATTATTTTACCGAATTGTAAATGTCTGATAACCTCCAAAAAATCCAATTTTTTTTTCTTTCCACAAGTATCATTTCTTTTGCCTAAAAATGATAGAAATCAAAAAAAAATTGTCAAGTCGATACATTGTCAAATTTCAAATTTTCAATGTCAAATGTGGTGCAAAAAAATTCATATTTCTGACAAAAAAACATTTCTTTGAATTTTTTAGAGGTTATATGAAATTTTGGACAGCTAAAATTGGGGTTATGTCGAAAGTCGTAGCACAAATGTTGTTCGCCTTATTTTTCTGCGTCTATAGTTGTCTTCCGATTTATTAGTTATGAATCACCCTTTATAGTTGAAAGTGCATGAGTATTACGTGCATCAGTTTGTAAATCATTCAACAACCAAATCTTCTTTCATAACAATCACACAATAATAAAATTTATAAAGAGTCGGAAATATTCTCTTTACTCTATTTATTGAATTTCGATAGATTAGAACACCATCAAATTAGGACCACTTCCAGACAGTTTTTTTCCCATCGAAGAATCAATTGAAAGGATATTTAATTTACCAAACTTACATAAGCATATTTACACACAAACAGCAAATTAATTGAATATTGAGTGCAACCTTTAAATTTTCGATGCAGATCTCAATTCTAGATCGTTACCAAGGGCGCTGGCACCAACAATATCAATAGTGGCAGAAACGGTGATTGGACCCTGACCCAAACTTTTTTCTGAATAGACATTAAAAATATCAAATTAAAAAGCCCAGAGACATTTATTCACTGAAAAACTTCGTACAAAAATTATTTCTAACATACACTTTATGCACAAAAATCAAACACCGACCTCAAATGAAAATCCATAGCATTATTTGGCTTTTATCATAATAACAATCTTGGAGCAAAATACAATAAACGCTCGAATCTTACAATTCAACACAATTTTATATTTATACAAATCAATGAATGAATTATTTGTGGTTGGAAGAACTCACAAAACCGAAAAGTGTTGAGGAAACATTCTCCAAACTAAATTTATTGAGTATAATCACATTTTATATAACCTAGAACAATTATTATTATAAATTAAACGTGGAAGAGTGCAATTCATTGGTTTCGGAGCTTAGTGTTTCTGCGTTGGGCAGATTTCTGTTTTTGTCTATACCAAAATCATTGAACTTATTTGCGTTTAAATTTAATATTTTGAATAACATATAACTTCACAAGCTCATTGGAAAAAGTAAACAAAGTAATTTACAAGTGAATTGAATACAAGACGCTGGTGAATAGAGATCAAATAAAATATCAAAGTCAACTCAAAATAAGCAACCGAAACGGTTCAAAGATAAAAAATATAAGGTGAAAAATTTGTGGAACCGTTTGTGAGCTTTTCATTCAACAATACAATTTTAATTAAAGTTCTTCGGTTTATTAATGTTTGTTATTCAGAAACATGAAATATACTTTTCCCTTTCGTTGTGATTAAACTCAAATGCTTTATGTTCACCAAAAATTGATTTTTTCTGAAAAGTTAATAGTGCTAGGTTTGTGGAAAAAGTGTGATCAACGAAGAGTTTTATCTATAAATAAAAAGAATTGAAGAAATATGAAGACAACCCAATTGATAGTTAGAAGAAAATTGTAAATATTGAATCGTTTAAACATCAGATATATCATTGTATATAAAAAACCACTCTGCAAAAGTCAAGTGTTTGATATTTGTGTACAGGAGCAACATCAAGAGGATCTATCATGGCAATGGAATGGATCACGGCCATTGATAAGAGGTTTGTATATCGCAGGCACTATTTTTCACGATTTTCCATAGAGCTTGTTTGTTGAATTTTTTAATTTCAGCTTATTCATGTTACACACGAAATGCTTTGATATGTCATGTGTAAGCTAATAGATGTTTTATTGAAATATGTAGATGTGAAGAGCATTTCCAACTCAACAACCATTAAATTAAACAAAACAAAAATTGATCACCCTGTTTTTTTGTTTCTACCATTGCTATTGCTTGATGTGAAACTTTAAGTTATAAAATCGTTAGATATATACATATATCTAAATGTGCATTGTGCATGATAAGAATGAAAAACATTTACGAAAAAAATTGAAAAATCTATTGTTATGAATTAATTAATTGAAAACATACTTTGCGGTCGGAATTTTTTTTTCAAATTCGGAAACCATTTTATTATATTGGGAAACCATTTCTTCGAATTCGGATATCAAATTTCTTGGAATTATTACACTAAGACCGTCTACAGAAGGTCTTCACTTATTTTTTCAAGGAGTGAAAAAAGTTCGACACATGCCTGCGACTATATAGTAGCAATGTAAAAAAAAAATATTTTCGAGGACCCCTCGCTTTCCCCCTCATCCGTGCTCCGATTTGCGCAAATTTTGTTGTTGTTGCTGTAGTTTGTTAAGGGTTAACTTTGGAAACCATTTTGTTAAATTCGGAAACCATTTTCAAGTTCAGAAACCATTTCTTAAAAAGAAATCCATTTCAAATATCGCCTTTGAAAAATAATATGTGATAGCCACAATATTTAACCCTTGCTTTTTGTTTGCTTTCATCTTATCAATTTCAAACTCCTGTCTATACTGTGATTGTGGAAACATAGACCGTGCGATAGAAACTTGAGAGATGCTGAATTGATTTCATGTCGTTTACGCCGTGTTGAGCCGCTGTGCCGTTTGCCTGGGTCAGCATTACAGCAACTGGCTATGTGTGGTTTTTACGAGGATTTAGAGAAAGGCATAACCTGTAAGTAATTTTTTTATATAATACCATCCTAATATCATATCCCGCTCATAATTCTGCCGAATATAATTTAATTTTGTTGGAGTGTCTTTCACTCAATTGTCTATTTTGACGTTTAAAAGGGCACCACCCTTTTAACTGTGACGAAATACAATAGGAACGTTCATCATCCCAAAATGTTTGACTCTCAACATGAAGGATGTGCATTTGCACTATTGAAATAACGATGATGGTTCGTGCATTGAGGTTTGAGACTCAAACTGAATTGTAGTATAGTCACATTGAAAAGCATGGCATTTCGCAAACGTCGTTATAGGCATAAGTGGGACCTGCCCATTGCGGAATGTAAAACAAAAGCTAACCTGTGTACTTTTGCCGTTTCTTGTGATAAAAATTGAATGAACTATCGAAGTGTCGACTACATATTATTGTAGCAGATCTTTCAGTAAGAAGTAAGGATTTTGTTAATAGACATCTTATAATTTCGGACGGATTTGAATATTTCATCACCAACCTTCTCCCTCAATTTAGATTAGTTTAAATTTGAATTCATTTTGTTGTATCTTTTATCATTGCATGCATGCTCAAAAAGCCACAGTATAATGTGAAATTTCAATAATACTCTTATACATATAATACTTGTCGGCTATTTGATATTTTACATTAGTTGGGCTTGATCACAATTGGACCTAGGCTGGTAGTACCAAGTTGGCTCGTTAAACTAATGACTTATCTTGTTTGTTTGTTCTGTTGTGAATATTTGCTCTCAATTCGATTGCCAATGAGCAATGTTATTGGTTAAATAGCTTGAGTTATTTGAATCAAGAAAATGTCTCATGTCTAAACTTATTATTATTATTCATTCCGAATTCTTGAATCCGCTCTTGATTTCTGTTTCCATACGGTGGCAAAGCATGTCAACGATTCTGCTTCTTCTTCTCTTTCTAACATGGCGGCCTCTGTACGTTACGTTCTAACTTCTAACAAATACTATTTTGTAACCCATTCTCTCATATGTCTTTTAAGGTTATGTTTAGAGGTCAAGAAAAACATTTCAACTGTCACCATTTAAATTGAGAGTGCCACCGTATGTCTGTTTCCTATATAATACTTTGGTAACTTGAGCGGGCGAAAATATTGAACTGATAGAAAAAAGGAGATAAAAAATTACCCTTTATATGTATATCTCTGTACTACAGTTACTGAGTTGAGTCTTCTGTTCCATTGTTTTTATCTCACACCAAAAAAATAACAGTATTTCGCGCGGGAGAACAAGGCCGCTTCTGGTATGCTGTGCTCGGTGGATCGTTAGAAGTCCGTTATCATGCACCTGATACGGAGAACAAGGTACCAATACACAATACATTTTTATCCACATAAGGTGCAATTAGTACTACTGTCAAATCTGGTAAATCTATCTGACGAATTAAAAGAAAATAAAAGTACAAGAAAATGATAGATCATATGAACGCACATTAATAAACGGCGAAATTCCTTTTGATATTTATTTTAGCCAAATGATGGCTAAAATCGAGAATTGAAAACTAAATCGGCCAAAATGTTGACTAAAAAAATCAAAATTTATTTCTATTTTGGGCAATTTGATAGCTAAACAAGGCAGAATTGGATCGTATCGAATTCAAAAATATGCACCACAGGTACCAAACTTAAGAGTGTTATCAAAAACTCGCGTTTCCGATCGATCCGAATTAAAAATATAATATTTTTGAGAATTTTAAGAAATTTTGGTATAATAAGGCACAGCTGGTGGCTTCCAAATTAGGAACAATCATTGGAAAAACTCATAATTTTCATTTATTCTGGTAAAATTTCAAAAAAACTCTGTTGAACTCTCATAGAGTCCCTGAAAATCCACTGAAACCTGATTTTGGCTACGTGGGGCACAGCTGGTGGCTTTTAAATTAAGAAGCATCATGAGAAAACCTGATAATTTTCATTTGGCCTGATAAAATCCCAGAAGTTCCTGATGAAATTCCATGAAATCTCAAAAAAGTCTCGAAAAATCCACTAAAACCTGAATTTGTGCTCCTTGGAGTATAGCTCATGACTTCTCAATATTTTCTGACACTAAGTTCACCCAAAATCTACCTAAATCCAAATTTTCAGATCGATCGCAATACTGGAAGTTGGTTAAAAAAAATTAAGAAGCATCATGAGAAAACCTGATAATTTTCATTTGGCCTGATAAAATCCCAGAAGTTCCTGATGAAATTCCATGAAATCTCAAAAAAGTCTCGAAAAATCCACTAAAACCTGAATTTGTGCTCCTTGGAGTATAGCTCATGACTTCTCAATATTTTCTGACACTAAGTTCACCCAAAATCTACCTAAATCCAAATTTCAGATCGATCGCAATACTGGAAGTTGGTTAAAAAAGTGGGTAGAAGAAAAAAAAACAAATATAGTAATGCACCTGTGGTGCATAAAAAGAAATTTGACTTCTAGAAAAAATCATTTCTTCGGTTTTCAGTGCATGGCAAATAATTATGGAGAATTTTTCATCTGTCAAAGGAGAATATTGATTGTTGCCCGATTCGAGGGGAATTTCTCCTCAAAATCAGAGAAACATCAAATTTTTCCTATAAAACGATCAACAATCGCGGCTAACCAACCGGCAGGAATTTTTAGTATTTGAAACTATTTTGCAATTTCGATTTGTCTTTGTCACCAAAATATTTGCTGATAAAAATAATAAAATAGATCCAAATAATTTCTGAATATTGCAAATATTTTACAGTTGGTGAATCGCACACATTCATATAATTTATACAAAATAAATTACATTTCCCTGATTTTGAGGGAAAATTACTCTCAAATCGGGTAAGGCTCAATAATCTCCCATCGACAGATGAATAATTCTCCATAAATATTTGCCATGTGCCTTTGCCTATGCGTTTCAACTCTTTGACGCCATTGTCTCTCTATGTGTCGAAAATAGTTATCTTTTTTTTCTTTCCAGAAATCAAATGTCTTTTTCAGCTATCAAATTGCCCAAAATGGAGATAATAATTCATAACTCATAACTTTTTGTCAGTTAGTTCTCAAAATTTTTTTTAGTCATCAATTGTCGTTTTTACTTATCATTTGACCAAAATAAATATCATAAGGTGCGACCACTTAATATACATCCACGCTTACCCATTTAATTTTAATTTTGATAAAAATGCTATATATGTAATTGTTTTTCTCATACTACAAAATTTGTTTTCTCATCCACCACATGGGTCAATTGTGTACTTGAACTACGTTCAAACGACCAGAGTACAGTGACGTTATGTAACTTGGGAGTCGGTGCTACATTTGGCGAATCCATTCTACATGATCTGCCACGTGATAGTACAGTTGTTACAAAAACAACCTGCGAATTATTACGTGTTGAGCAGCAAGATTTTCGCTTGATTTGGGAGGTTAGTGTTTAATTTTAATTTTTATGCATTAATTATCCTATTCTTGTGGTGATAGTAGCAATTCTTTCAGAAACATCAGGTTAGCCGTCAAATTAGTAATATTGACCTCAACCATTTACCGCATTTGAAATATTTTTTTGATAATTTTTTTTATTTATTTCATTCGCAGAAAAATAAAGAACTGATGAACGACATAATTACGAACTGCAAACTCAAAAACGGTAAGAAATAAAGCATGTTTCAATGTAAGACAAAACTTTCGAAAGAAGTTGATGATTCATAAAAGGCTAAAATAAATGTGACGTTCGCTAAAAACGAAATTTTAACCTCTATAAAATGAAAGGAGCGCTTAAATCACAGTGGTGAAACATCACCAAGCATTTACAAAAAACCTGTCAAGCGCACAGAAACCCGGTGCGTCAGACAAGGTTTCGCAAACTGAGCTCAGGTTTACACAAACCAGCGAACGCATTACTCTGCGTTCAATGGGTGAGAAAATTGGTGAAAAGACTTTGACAGTGTTGAATTCACTGACATTTCATTGTGTTGTTGTTCGGTAATAACAAATAAAATCTGTAAAGGTGTTTGCAAATTTTTGTCTAACCAATTGGATTTTGCCTTCAAAATTTTTCATAATGAAGACGGTCCTTCTCAGCAACAATTTGAATACAAACTTATGAAATAAACTTGATTAAATTTTATCGAACATTAACGCCTTTCAATGTTGTTGCTTGTATTTAGTGGTGAATAGCGAGAAATGTCAAACCAATGACAATTCTCAAATCGTTGCGATTAGACGCAGCATTGCCCGGTTAACAGACCGGAGAGGTCTGCCGTATATAAACTACTGTGGCGTTCGCAGACTAAGGTAGTAATATAATTCAAGCCTGAACGTCACTGACTACGACGGTATATGTAGTAAATTCGCTATACATTTTAAATGGCGACTACGTGTACCTTGACGTTTTGCTCATTGACGCTTCGCCACTTTGCCTTAAATTTACATAATGTTGATTCTTCATTTGAATAAATTGGGGCTCTCAGCTCAAATGCGAAAAATCGATGAATAGCGACTCATTTACCGATAAATATTCGACTGTTTTCAAACTTTGGAGGCTTCAGTTTTTAGAGGATCTGAGAATGAAAAATTGAGGAAACGTTCACTACAATAGAGTATTATTTAGTAGAATTGTGTTCGGAACATATCAAATTAGATCCAGGGGTTGGACACCATATTATAATAAATCTAATCTGAATCTTATTTTCCAAATATTGTTGATTTTCACATAATTCGTTTAATAATGCTAATTTGGTTCTAATATCCACTAATATCGTGACTACTCATGTGTCAAAAGAAATTGCATTGTCGACATCGATTGAGTACTTCGAATTCCAAAATATAAACAATCAACAATTTTCTGATGCAAACTTGGTATTTTTTTTGGTTGAATTCCTTCAAATCGTTCCAAGTCTTTGTATTTTTCATTTGTTTTTTGCCCAGCTGTGTAATAGAGTTCACATAATTGAAATTAAATTAAAAATTTACGTTAAATTAATATTATTTACCACTTTTATCCATATGAAAGTTCTAAAACAGCTAAATCAATAAACTGAAAGTTCTAAAACAGCTAAATCAATAATAATGTTCGACCAATTGTGTAAAACGTAAAAAAATATTGCACATGTTATAGACGTCAATATTTAAATCATTTTTAGTTGAAATTAAATTAAAGTTGTTTTAGGACCGAAATTTATTTATTTGGAAAAAAAATTGAACTGTGGACAGAATTCGAAGTTTTTGTTGTATTATTTCAAATTATAAATCCCAAATTAATTTAATTCTTTGTGAACAATTCACAATACATCAATTGAAAATTCATTCGATCCGTTCGCCCCAAACTGATTTTGAGAGAACCTTATTTGGAGATTATTATTTTAGAATTTATTCATAGTTCTTATAAAACCTACGTTTTTGCCCGTGTGCTATGTTGAGCAATGATTTATTTAACGCGAGAAAGCAATTCTAATTGATTTGGTCAGCTGAATCAAGCTCATTCAATAAAAGTCAATTTTAAGAATTCAGGAATTAACATTTATTTGAAGTTTAATTGAGCTAACAGAGATTACACATTTCACATGATAGTTCGAAATAATAGAATATCATTCTGTAATCAATGTTCAGGATAGCGAATATCCCAATTATAATTCATACACATTCTAAGGCTGAGTATACAAGCTCATATTTCTACATATAAAACTTGCTGATTCTTTTACTGAAAACACATAGTCCTCTCCGGTTCATTATGTCATCACTTTTTCTCCATTCTAATTTGACTCAAATCAATTTCGGTTTTTCCTTCGTTCACTTTCAAACTTGTTTTTATTTAATTTTGGTTTCGCTCATTCGATTTTAATTTGAAATGCGTTCATCGTGAAATCTGTGTGCACCAGTTTTACACATCTAAATGTTGTATAGGGTTCGGACGTGGTATTACTCCTGCTACACAAACATCACCAGTGCGTCGTACTAACAGTCCTGATCATCCCAATCCCGCATTGGCAATCACCGAGGTACCGAGCTCAGCAATTGTGCGAATTGGCTGGGCACTACGCGTTGTTTTACTGACGGATGGTTCAAGTTGCCTTAAGGATAGGAAGGTAAGAAAAATACCGATAAAGTGAATAAATATAATAATGGCTGATATCCTTAAATCAGATGATAAAACCTGGGTATTGGTACGTTTGGATTCAATGAACGCTATTCATTACATATTTTATGCAAATTTCACAATAAAATATTTATGTTTCGAAAACAAGTGCAACATGAAAGCTCAATTTGGTTGCCTCATCGATTTGTGCTATTGAAACATACATATAAAGCAATGACGTCTAACTTACATACGCTTCTTTTGTTAATTTTTCTGGTGATTCCTTATTTTATGTCATGGAACAAATATCACAATAGGTTTCGGGTAAATTGATACGAAAGTGTGCTTTAGGTACTGAACTTGTTGAGTGGTTGATGAATTTATCTGTAATCGTACATACACGGGCACAGGCTGCCGGCATGTGGCAAGCAATACTAGAGGAAGGTGTCTTAAGTCATGGTTAGTTAACACATAGTCGTTAAATATATGGTCTATGTATTTTTTTCTTTTTGGTTTTTTTGCTATTTTTATATTTGAGTCCCATCTTAAAATAACACCATAAGAGCCCTATCTAGTGATTGGCTTAACGTGTAAATTACCACACTATGTGTGGATCATCATGCGCCATTTATCTGTGTGCGATCACATTTGATATACCGTATGCAAAAGGCTAAATGAATAATAAAGAAGCAGGGCTGAAACTTTTCAAACCTGAACACAAATACTATCATAGCTATTTATTAATTATTAACATCATGCTTTATCTTCTTTTCTATAATGATTTCATTTTACAGTTAATAAAGAGCAGCCATTCAAAGATAAATGCTTTCTTTATCGCTTCAAAGTCGATGAAGATGGTTCGATCGGCCAACCACAATCAGATGAAGTAATCGCAGCTAATGAACACGTACGCGAAGCTCTCGGCACTTTACTGCATCGTGGTTCGGATGCAACGTTACGAATGATTTTGCGTAAACCGTGAGTAAACAATAATAAAATCAATAACATTTAGAATAGGACTTCGTGCAAATTTTTTATGACAGTTATGTCAGGTATTTTAGTTATGCATTAACAGGAGACACCTCTACACAGTTCTGTTTGGTCTATGAAACATGACAAACATTCTATAAAAATATATCTGTAATATACTGGTGTAAAATGTCAGAAATAAACGTTCCTGTTTCGCCACTAACGCGATCTATGGGAACAATGCGGTACTTCCATATTATCAGGGCCCTTATAAACAACAAACAAAATGAGCAAACGTTAGTCATTATTATAAATGCCAGTCATGGGTATTGTCATACGGTAATATGAATAGGTAGTGTAGTACCTCATTGTTGACATGGATCGCGTAAGCGACGAAACAGGCACATATCTCAATTCGTCCATATTATGTGGCTGATCTGTATGATTTGTACTATGCATTATACTATCGGATTGGAATCTGTGTTTGGAATAACTTTGTAGCTCACGATGAAGTAATTATTGGCTTTCTGCAACAATGCTGGATTTGAGTCTGTTTTGGGCACAGGTTTCCGAAATTAAACGATTTCAAATTCGTCAGGACTAAAATTTATTTATTCATGTTATTCCAATATTCAATGACGACGAATGTTAATATAATGAAAACAGAAAATTTAAAAATAAGCACCATGTACAATGAAAACCAGGAATCGTATTTATGCAAATAACCAAAACATTTCAGAACTTGGCTGCTATTTCGAATACTTTAGCTGGATATATGATATTCACGATGTTAAAAACACAAATTCGATTCTAAAATAATACTGCTTGAGGGCATCAACAAAGTAGATCTTGGTGTACATAGTACAGTAGTACTAACGGAATTAGATTGGAATTTGTTCGTTTTTGGTGTTGGATTGACTAATTGAAATGGCTATATCTTTTTCAGATCACATGAACGTACACAAGAGGAACTTGAATTGGTATTTGAGGAGCTACTTCACATAGCAGCTTTATCACATTTATCAACATCAATAAAACGGGAACTAGCATCAATTATTGTGTTTGAGGCACATGCTTATGCCGGCACCATTTGTAAGTATTCGAAAGCAAGAACTACGTAGCCCTTTTTTACTTGATTTCGACGGAATGTCTATGAAATGTTGATAACAACACATTCATATAGTATTCAACCAGGGTGATGAAGGTCGTTCGTGGTATATCTTACTGAAAGGATCTGTTGATGTTGTAATTCATGGTAAAGGAACAGTAGCTACGCTAAAAGAAGGTGACGATTTCGGAAAACTCGCACTCATAAACGATGCTCCAAGGTATGCATTTTTTTTTTGCTGGAATGTTTATGAGAATGGAATATGTGATTGATATAGAATATATATGAATCGCTGATAATAAATATGGGACTTTTCAAAACTGCGGAAGAATCTCAGCATAAAATAAATGCGTTATCTTTCGCAATTTCGAAAAGTCCCATATTTATTCAATGCGATTCATATGTATGTTAATTATTTACGATGAATCTTTTGTTCGGAATCCTGCCATTCAGACCATGCTCGTCAATTCGATATACCCGATGGTATTTTATTTTGACATCCAGTGCGAGAGTGCTTCTTTTTATGTACTACTTGTGCATCATTATAGTTGATCCTTTTCTTCTTTTTCTTTTCTTTCTATTTTTTATTTTGATCACTTTTTTTTACTAATACTGATATATGTAAAAGAAAAGTTCAAATTTTACCCTTGCGTTCAGAAAATTCGACGACCGTAACTTTTGATGTATAAAGAACAAAAGCTATTTCTACTTTCAAATGATAGCTCTTGAAAGAACCTACATATGCTAATGTGAATACAAATGTAACTCATGTTTTCACATTCAAATGCAATTCGAAACACACAAACAAATTATCGGATTGAATTCTTTGAGTTTATTCCGTGTAAACGAATTATTAACAGTTTAATTCCGATATATAGATTGTATTTGAATATCTTCGGCTGAATTTTGATATTTCATCCAGTAGCCGTTGCATACATACCGCTGGACTTATACCAACTTCTGTGACGCTTCATGAGTGTGTCGTACATGCGCAAAGTCGACCGGATGAAATGTCAAAATTCAGCCGATGATATTCAAATTCAATCTGTATATCGGAATTAAACTGTCAATAAACCGTCTAACGGAATAAACTTATAGAATTCAATCCAGTAATTTTTTGTGTGCAGAATATGGTGACTTTGCCTCGATTGTCTCATTTTATGACATATATGTATAGTTCCATGGAACGAATGCGTTGACAACTCAGCTATAATTAACTGAAATTGTCCGCGAATCGGATAACTTCTGTCACATTACAGGTGGAACTATATATTTTCAGAAAAGGAGACAATCGATTTCTTTTTTTAACGTCAGTGTAGATTTTTTTTATGACTACTACAGTGCATCCTATGAAAAAAAAATTCTGAATTTTATTGAACATTTTCCATCTCGCTAATCAATTGTCTGAAACGCTTAGAAAAACAATTTTTCTGAAAAAAAAAAAAATATGATTGTTTCTGACCAATATGATTAATATTTATTAATCAAATCACTTTTCGGTATAGAGCTGCCACAATTGTGTTAAAAGAAAATAATTGCCATCTACTGCGTGTCGATAAGGAGCATTTCAACCGTATATTACGTGACGTAGAGGCAAATACGTTACGTTTACAGGAGCATGGAAAAGATGTTCTAGTCCTAGAACGTGTAGCTAAACAACGAGGTTTCTCATCTGCATTTAAGTAGGTTTATTTTGCATTCATTTAAACACAAAACGTTTCTTTAATGGATTATTTAGAATAAATATATTTTGTGAATGAGCTAATTATGGAAGCCATCGCAATGTAAAATCCTAATGCACGAGACATTATGAAACAGAACAAAATTATCATATTGATAAGGCTACTTATCTAGTTTTGAGACGTTTGAAATTTATCCTACGAAAGTCAGTCGAATGAAACAGTACTTTCTTAAATATCATTCGGGACTCACATTGAAGGTAGTAGTAAAACATTGTTTTGCCGTCAACTTTGGAATGTCATAGTAAACTATTGTATGAGCGCAGTGTTTTACCTAATTATTAAATAACATCTGTTCGGAAAGTTTTGGGACAAATTGATGTAGATTGTAAAGTAAAACATTGCGTTCATACAATAGTTTAATTTGAAATTTCAGAATTGATGGTAAAACAATGTTTTGATACTTTGACAAGTCGAAATGACTACTTTTTACGTCAATTTTTTTTCACTGAGCATAGTGGCATTTGTTAGCATTTCTGCATTTGTATTCGTTTTGCACACATTGAAAAGACTTGAAATTGTTATTCAACTGCCTGCAAAAAATATCGAAATTTCCGAAAGATTTTCAAAAATAAGCGAATAGAATCAAATAGATATGCATGTACCCAGTTCGGGTACGATCACTGTAATTTGGATGAAACAATGTATCATCCCATACATACATTTCTGACAGCGATCTCTTTGCTTCCTCTGCGTTTTTGGCTTACATATGTAAATTTAGCTGGGGAAATTTACATCTTACATGGCTATGCGTTTCTACGTCATCCTTTCGAATTACGATTTATGATAGTCCCCATTTAATGTGTTATTTGTTGGTGAACAAATGTGTGGGTTGAAATTATATTTATCATTTGTCCGATTCGAGATCCGGATTCTTGTGGGTTCGCATATCTTTTTGATCCTGTTCGCTTGTGTAGGAGAAATTTTCCTACCCTTTGACTGCCGAGGCAACAATTTTCCATTGATCACGACAGAGTATCCGATGAAAAAGAGGCCGTGACTGACTTATGGCTCAACAAGTCGTCAAATTAAGCTCACTTGACCTGCTATTTTGCTTTGAGATGCTTCAATCTTTGTAACATTTACGAGTATATATCCAAATTATGTATGCATAGCATACATTACAAATATACAGGTCATCAAATATTCAGTTAGTTTTTTTTCATTTCCCGATGGACTCACCCCTTGAACCCGATGGGCGAGTGAAAATGCTGAAATGTGAACTAGGTCCCTAGAACTGATCTCGAATTTTTTTTTTTGATTAGCCTAATTTTTCTAACTACTGCTATGTATCAGAAATCGGTATTTATTGCTTATATTATTCATATCCCCAGGTACACTGTGATGGCCGGTACACCACAAAAAATGCTAGAACATTTATTGGAAACTCGTTTAGGTGGACAAGTGGGACCAAATGATCCATTTCTTGATGATTTCATATTAACGCACATTGTTTTCATGCCCGTACAGCTATTGATCAACGAATTAGCAAATTTATATCCTTTTTAAAACGATTTGATGGATTATTCATTTATCATTAACAAATGTTTTATTTAATTATTATTAATGCCCTTGTTTTGCTGTTTATTCAACGATTTTCTGTTCCGTTTGCGTTCGAAACATTATAAATTGTGTACAAAGTTGATTTCTTATTTTTCTTAATCAAATACTTTGATTTAAATTGACAAAAATACATTTCATAATGGCGGAAGTGAGGATATTGAAACAGCAACCGCATCTGAAGACACAGAATATTCATTGACCATTCGAAAGCGCGTGATACAGTTCATACGAAAATGGGTGATTGCTGTTAGGCAAGCCGTCTTCGAGGAACCACTAACGGTTGCTTTTATTGAGGTTTGTTTACCATGCATTAGAATAAATCCTCATTCATGTTTTCACAAAAAAAAAAGAAGATATACAAAATTCAAGCCTTCTGTTTATTTTATTTGCTTCGGTTTTTAAATCTGTTTATTTACAAAAATATTATAAAATAGGAATTGGCAAGCGTTGTTGATGGTGATCCTGACTTACAAGAGGAGGCTGGTATTATGCATCATGTACTAACCCAATTATTAAGATTTCAGGTAAATTTTTCATATTTATAACTGCTCTGAC
>GL501545.1:2141265-2170686 GCA_000149185.1 Mayetiola destructor
CAATATTAGTTTCGACTGTGCAATCAAATGCTATTTCCAGCATACATCCGCTGCTCATCCGAATTTCATCCGCGATGGTTTTCACGTGATGCGTTCATTGATATGTCCGTGTATAGAATCACTTACGTTAATCGCCAGCAAAATGATCTTGAATATTGATTAGCTCATGACAAAATTCATGACAATGTCTCTTATTCATATATAATTCTATAGGATGCATTTCAAACGTCTATTGTGCATTGTGCACGCCATCCGCGGACTGAAATTATGATTATTATGTGACGTAGAACGAACGTCCTGATTTTTCAAAATGGCAACAAGCTATATTCTCAAAGAAAAATAAGAAAACTTACGTCGAAAAGAGAAAAAAGAATTTGTTTAGATTGAATGAATGAATAAAAGAATAAATTTCATTGACTTTAAGAAAAAATATCCGAAGTTTCAAATTTAGAAAAAATTTGGAAAAGGAATTTTGAAAAAAAAATTTTGAAAAAGGAATTTTGAAAAAAAAATTTGGAAAAAAAATTTTGAAAAAAATTCTGAAAAAAAAATATTCCTGATCTGACCACTAGAAGTTGGTCAAAAACTCATTCTAAGTGAGGTCGGAATTACAAGAAAAAAATTTACGAAAATAGTAATGCACCTCTGGTGCATAAAAACAGCAACGTGTATAAGGTTCTAATAATTTTTTGAAACATTAAAAGCATTCAGAATATGCATCAGTATTTGAATTTTTTATGAAACTATTCATAAGCTCGTTTTTTCATTTTAATTAATTTTTTTATGTGAAAATATAAATTTACGTCCTTTTTATCAATCATCAGTGGTGATGATTCAACACCATTGATTTTTCTCTTATTTGTAGTCAAATTGAAGGTTGTCAGATCGAAATGAAAATTTTGTTGAGCGTGAAATTGATGCGTACTGAACAGTCGTCAGGTGGCATTCACATTGAACAGGCTCTTCTATTAAAATTATAGAGACTCTGGTTCATGATTTGAAAATATTTCTATTCTATTTTGTTCACTCTAAAATATCCTTATTTCGTTTTCTTTATGTCGGACCTTGATTATAAAATTAGTGTTAGACAAAAGATTTTAAATCGTTGCAAACATGCCATTTCTATGCTCATTCAGCGATAAAAAAAACTATGACAATGATAATAATTATTATGTAATCGACAGGAGTTTTGTTGGAAAATTGCAACCGCCAGTTATTCCTCTTATGCCATTATTGCTGAAAGATATGACATTTGCCCATGAAGGTAATAAAACCAGCTTAGATGGATTGGTGAATTTCGAAAAAATGCATATGATGGCACAAACAATGCGAACCATTAGATTCTGTCGATCAAGACATTTAGGTAGGTGGATTTTTATTTTTATTTAAAATCTATTCCTCATGTACATTCTACAACCACATGCACTTACATATACATTATGTGTGGTGATTCATGGTCAGAGTGAAAATATTTAATTATGTAAAGTATTGAAAAATTTCGGAATAATTTGGAAAAGTTTTTCTGTGTGTCAATTGATTGCAAATCATCTGGAACGTATAGATCCACAGTTTCAATTGGCCATAACTCGTTCGGAATTCGAGAATTACAAAAGAAAGATCGAGTTCTGAAAATAAGTACAACAAAAGTTTTTACCCGGACCCAATGAAGTATTTTGTTTAGTGATATCTACTGACCAAGAATCACCTCCTGTATATGCAAACAATAAATGGGCGTCTTTTGATTTCGTTTAAATAACGATTTTCATTTTAACTGCATTTCAGTGTTAGATCCACCATCACCAAAGAGTGAGACCGATATTCGGACTTACATCAGATGTTTCCGTGTGATTGAAAACCAAAGACAGTTAACAGTAATGTCACAAAAAATTGAGCCCGCGAGAAGACAGTAATAAGCGTTTTGATGATTTACCATTTTCGCACTTGTACGAAACGTATTATATTGAAATAAATGAGTGTGAAACATTCATTATGAATCGGCAAGCAGTCTAAAATGATGGATTTTTTCGTTCCATTTATAAAGCAATATTATTATATGATTTCATCGACGATGCGTATCTTCAGATAAATGAGAAACGGAAAGAAAACCCTGCCATCTACCCCAGAATGAACTTCATTGAGCCTCCTTTGACAAGTACGATATACGTGGTCTTGCTGAGAGGAGATAGGTAGGAACAATAATCTAGTAAATTTAAGAACTCGACCAAAGAACGATGTTTGAAGATACCAACCACCTTCCCTCAAACCGAGTGCTACGTATAGCTGAAAAATGATTATTGTGCTGAGAAATGATCACCAGGGACTATAAAAACTATATATAAAGTAATATCATTTGAGGTTAAGCTACAATCAGCGTACGGTGGCAAAGCAATTGGAATACTCTCAAAAAAGTCAATCCAAAAAAAAAAGAAAGTCAAATCCAAAAAGGAAAACAGCACGCAAACACTCAAATATTTTAAATTATACACAATAATCATTTTCAATTTATTTTGATCGAGGAATATCAACTCCCTTGAAAAATTTATACATAATACTTTTTGAAAATGAAAAACAAGAAATATGAGTTTCAAGTTTCAATGCTCCCAACGATGTTAGTCATTGCGATAAAAATAAATAAAAAGCAATAAAACCCAAGTCTTATGAATATTTGAAAAGCAGTGAAGTAGTGTTAGACAAATCATAGTTTTACATAAAGAAATCATATAAGTATATACAATTTTTCCCTTTGAATCGAGAATCGAATTTATGTGTGACATTCTCAAGAGTGCAATCATTGCATTATCATTGTCTTTATTGCGGTATCGACAAGAAAGAAGCATTTCACAGAATAGAACCTTATGTCGAGAGACTTGTGTGTCACTTATTCCCACAAGTAGCTAATATAATAAGTTCGTAAAGTCATAGTCACTAAGATTTTATTTGAAAGCATTATTCATTCCTATAGGAATGAATATATTCATTCACATCTTGTATTTGGATTTAGATTGATTTATGATCTAATCCTAGATCTAATCGTAGATATATATTCGTATTATTGCACAAATCGGAATTTTTCCCTCAAATTATACTTGATGTGGTGATGATTCAATATAATGAAATATATTAACAAAAAATATTTTTATTTTTTTTGACAAAGTAATTAGGTATCACGAAGACAATCGTTTAAATTAAAAATTATATAAACATTTAAAAAATCCAAATAACTCAGTGTTCTGAACGTCCGTATTAAAAAATTTTCAACAAATAATCGAAACCAGAAACATTGGAAAGTGAATACAGAACCAAATATTTCCTATATATGCCACCCAATAAATTACACGAATGTGGGATTTAACTATTTTGCGAACAGATGCGGACATTGAATACAGCAAACCTCTGTGTGCCTAATTCATACCCCAGCGTACCTGGTAGAACAAAGGCGTGTAGCTCTTGGTATATACTCATCCAAATAAAATGTATGAAGAGTGTGAAATTCGGAAGCCTATGCATTGATTCTTAAGGTTGTTGGGTTTGAGATGGCCAGTCAATCATGTCACTTGTTGAGATTCGGGAAGTCTTATTTAGATAATCGAGATGCGATGAACGATTATTCATTATAATTTTTTCGTTCTTAAACCGTAAAAACATGAGTTTTCCCCCTAACAGTATTTCAGTTTTTTTTGTTGCGCTTTGTTTACAATTTGTATCATTGATTTACGCACTGCATTTATTATTGGTTCGTTTTTCCTATATATTCCTGCCTATAAATCCGAATCCCACATTCTCTATTCTTCCTTCACCTTCAAATGCTCATTTTTAGCACGAATAGTTCTAACTCAAACTGTAGCTTGGGTATTTGAGATTTAAAATGATAAAGAGAAGATGAGAGAAATTAATCTGGTCTTGTGTTTTTGGTAATAATTACGATAATTGACAATCAAATATTTGATGTGCGATTCACGAAGTACATACATATATTCAATTTTGAATAACAAGAATTAAAATTAATGTTGATAATTGTGCTCCCGTTTTATTTTTAAGTCGACTTATTGAATACATTTTTTGAGACCAGTCATTTTATCCGAATTGATATTAATCGATGTGTAGGTGACTAATGTACTTTTGCTTATTCATCATTTTTTCGCTTCATTCAAGAAATAAATAAAAAAAAGCCCATTCGAAATGTATTTATATTGATAGCATAAAAGCCTTCATTTGAGCCCGTAAGTACGGCCGAACCTTATGAACAGCGTTTGTAAAAGTTTTGAACAGCGGAAATGTCAATTAATGTTTGTCCCCGTAACATGTGAAATGTAAATGTTAGCCGAGTTAGATTTCTAATTCTTCAATTCGTTGAATATTTCAGAAAAACCCACATCTTTTGGTTGAAAAAGAATCGTTCTAGCAATGCACATTGCTCATACAGTTGTTCGATTGGACGCCCCATCTATTAATCGAGATTCGTATCACTAATGCGCCGTCTTTACCGTAGATATTGAAATGTTGTTATTATTGCTAGTGAATAACATATTGAGTTATTTTGACATTTCTGGTAAAAGTGACATAACCAAATTTCAATATCTGTGCATTTCCAAAAAGTTTGAATTTTTTGAAATATTCGGCAAAATGAATATAATTCACAGTCTACAAAAGTTCTCAAAGCTTCTTCCCAGCTATTGTATTGCCGCATCAGGGCACTATTCACAAAAGTGCCTTTACTCAATTAATGTATTAAATAACAAAAAACTGTTTCTGAATTTAGACTCTCATCAGACTGAAATGATAATCAGAAGAAATCTTTCTTTTTCCGAAAAAATAACGTCAATCTCTATATCGATATCAAATAGCACAGCAGTTACATCATTCCAGGATGCAATAATATCTTTTCACGATTATACTGGGCTACCATGGTGGGCTGCAATAGTCATTTATACTACGTGCATTCGAATAGCACTGTTTCCACTTTCTATTTATTCAAGCAGAATTCGTGCTCGTCTCGATATAGTTTCGTTTGAGGAAATGCCTAAAATTGAAAAACAGCTCCAAAAAGAAGTGAAAATTGCAAAACAAATACATCGCATCAGTGAAGACAAGACTCAAGCTCTCGTTGCACTTAATTTGAAAAATTATCACCAAGAATTGATCGAGCGTTATAATTGTCATCCATTTAAAATGACAATAAATGCATGGCTTCTGATTCCTGTCTGGGTTTGCCAATCTTTTGCTTTACGAAATATTGCCAACATGCAGCCAGATACAAATTCATACAAATCCATAATTGCATTTACGCAAATGAATGTGGAAGGATTTTTGTGGATACCAAATTTGCTTGAAAATGATACATCATACATATTGCCGATTGCCTGCGCTCTTTTCCATTTGATGAATATCGAAAAAATAACCATCGAGCATGATAAAGAACCCAGTAGAATCATGAAAGTTATAACCGGATTGTTTAGGGTGTTAGCGATTGCAATGATACCGATAGCTGCATCAGTACCTTCTTGCATGTCACTTTATTGGACCACATCTGCTGCTGGTGCATTTCTACAGAATATGATACTAGTATCACCAAAAATGAAACGATTATTAGGTATCCCCAGAAATACTAGTTACCACATGGAACAACCATACCAAACGATGGCTCAACGCTTCCTTCAAAGGATTAAAAATCGAATTAATTGGTGTACAAAGCTAATAGCTTATAATAAAAACAAAAATTAAACATGGAATACATAAATTATTTATGTTGTTTCAATTTTTTTTATTTTGATTCTATTTTAGGATTTTCCAAAAAATATGATCCGGAATTGATATTAACAACATCTATAAATCAACATTAAAATGGGCGACCATCTCTTCGACCATACATATCACGTGGAAAAGGTGGTGGGTAGAACATTTGCTGTCTATCATTGAATTCCATTTGTAATAAGTCTTCTGGAACAGAATTATTCGTTTTTTGGTATTTATTGTTTTTTGATGACCAATCATTATGTCTTCGTCGTCGTGAATCAAGCGGTACCGGAAACTGTGCATATCGATTCTGTGTTGAAGTATGTGGCAATCGTCGTTTATAATCAGAAAATCCATTATTGTTTGGTAAAATATCCTTCTTCTGAATGTGAACAAAAAATCCACCACGGCCGTCTGGAATTAAATTAGCATTTGAAATATTCACACATCCAACCAATGAAACTTGTCGATCGGCATCAGGATATGTTGAATGTTTTTGATTTTGTGATACTTGGATCTTGCGCGATCGTACTGATGCTTCAGTCAACCAATAGCCATTTTGAGTTTGAGTTCCCTTATTTGTTTCTGTATCTATAGCCTTCGATTCGACTACTTCATATTTCAAACTTTTAAGAAAATCCGTGTAATTTTTTCGTTCGATCTGATGGCCACGCGCGACCTCAAAGGCTGAAAAGAAGCAGAAAATGGAAATCAGATCCTCTAATATCAACTGAGATTTTTCATAATTCAAAATAAAAAAAACTAACCCGCGATAGCTTGTAGTGGTGGGATATGCATCTCTTCAATCATGTATCGACCAATAATAAATCCTGTTCTATTTAAACCATGAGTACAATGAACACCAATCAGTTTTTCATTGTCGGCGTTTTCTTCTAAGAATTTGCGCACTGCATCACGAAATCTTGAAATATCAATATCATCATTTCAAAATCAATAACAAATTTAATATCTGTTGAGTTTTGAATAATAATGAATTAAAATAAAACTAACCTTATTGAACAACTTTTTTTCGGAATCTTTTGGCCTTCGACGCTTATTTTTTCATAAGCGATACCGAGTTGCAGCATATCCTAGAGATTTTATGAGAATGGCGGCTGTTTATCTTTGATTCACAACTCGAAAACAAATTTTTACCTTTGCATTGTAATATTTAGTTGTATTCGTTAGATCAATAACCATTCCTAGGTCTGGTAAAAGCGATAGCAATAATTTTGGGTATAATCTAAAAAAAAAGGAACGATTTAGTTCGGTTCGAAGTCCTGTAAAAACAATTTCTGTACTTACTGTTTATCTTCTTCAATCTTATGATTTGTATTTACATCCTAAAAGGTGGTTGAAGATTTTAATATATGAAATAAATAATAAATATATAATAATAATATAATTTAATATTGGTATATAATCTCAATTACCTGACGCAAAGGAACTTTAAATGCTACGAATCTAGTTCCGTTGATTTTTCTACCAATGCGATTGTAATCGTTCCATCTGTACGTGATAAAATTAAAAAAATTATCCAATTATAAAAATATTATGTTTTGAATTTATATACCCATCCGGTAATTTCATGTTTCGTTGAATTCTGGAAAGAAATAATTCATAAAAATTAGCACACAGTAGCGTATATTGAAATCTTGTTTCTCTTCAATATACATATATCAAGATGCTTACACACACATGGTACGATGATTTTGACAGACGCTGTCAATGTCATTGTAGATTAGACTCGTTTTATGTCTCTCAAAATGGCACAGTTCATAGTATATGAATAGAGAGCGCATCCATCTCAACATTGATGTAATCGTATGTAGTGTGCATTGTACTGTAATTGTGTCAATAAACTGCAGTGTGATAATCGGCAAAAACAGTTTTTTCCCCAATTTTATGCAACTTTATGATCAAAATAAACCTTTATTGATTAAATGAAATTTTGCAAACAAATCCTAAATGTGATCGATGTGTCGCTGAAAATTATTAAAATTTTCTAAATATTTTGATAAAGGAACGAAGTAAGTTATATCAAGTGCAACAAATGACAAAATTTCATCAATGTTTATAATTATAAAATTTATGGCTTTTCGAATGTTATCATTCGATTGATGTAGTAGGATTTTTTATTAAAGTTTCACTCTTTCGGGAATAGATTTGTTTATTCTGGCTCAGTTCCAACCTCACAATCAGCGGCAGTTTTATACTACTCTAGTTTCTGAAATGAAGTCGGGTGTACCGTCAACTGCACATGCAAAGTCCACATCTGCTTCCTCGTCACCATCGAAATCCAGGAACAAAAAGTCTTCGTCATCAAGCAGCAGTAGTGTATATAGCTCAGGTTCATCAAATCCACAGCAAACAACTTACAGACAAATGAATTTGAATCATTCTAGTCGAAGCCATGCTCATGCTGCGAATAGCTCTGCAAATAGAGACAAAACTAGGTAAGGAAACTTTGAATTTTTTTTAAAATTATTATTAAAAAATTGAGAGATTTTCGATGATTATTCAATCAAACTAATGAAATTGTTTAAAAATGTTGCAGCCAAAAGTCCTATACTGGTATCAATGCGGCCAGCGTTCAGTGTATTTGGGATCAAATTGATTTAACCGATGTTTCGATCAATACTGATATTCTACCAATTATAGCTGAAGATGCGAGCTATAAATTATGGGAAATAATCAATCATGTAAAAACATTTACACAACATTCAGGCGGTAAAGTGAATACAGATATTGTGAATGAAGTACTGAAAAATTGTAGTACAACACCAGTCGTTGGTGCATATACAACAAATGTTGGATGGCAACGTTTCGATTACGATGGTAAATTTTTCTGTCCCAACGATCGAATATTAGATCTTCGACAAGAGTATTTGAAATCAACAACAGCAGTTCAGTCTGGTCCAATTACAATAGAGGCAAGTTGGTTGGCTAATCCACATTATCATGATGAATTGACAAAGCTGTGGGGAAGCATTATTTTGGCAATTGTTCTGGGTGATGATGCAGCTTTTCAATATACGATCCATACGACGCTCATTAATCCATTCATCGGTGTGATTCTACCAGAATTGGTTCAAAAAACTATTGAATTTTTAGTATTTACCTGTACAGATGAAACACTGGATCGTTTATTGAGCTTTCTCAAGGTTCTCGTACAAAATTATCACACACGTGATGTAAGCAATAACGAGGAATATTTTAATCTATGCAATTTGTTTCTATGTTTATTGTTGGGTACTATTGATATGAAAGCCAAATTAGATTTTATGAATACTGAACGTTCAAAACTGAAAATTCAGCTGGAGAAAAAAAAACGGGAAGCCAAAGCAGCTTCAGATGCCTTGATACAAGTTATAAAACGAGAACAGGCGAATCCAGATTGCCCAAAAGATCTGTGTGGAAATTTCGTTGTCAATCCGGTTGCATTGAACATTAAAACAGAGACGCCAGATGCACCTGACGAAGAGATCCATCGAGATGAACAAAGATTTTTTGATTTCGGTTCAGAGTCAAAATATAATCGAAATATGTTTAATATGGGTTATCAGGATGATGATATCATATTTGACATTAATCCACATCAAAATACCAATCCGCAATTGAATTCGCTCCAGTTTGATGATCCAACTAACAAAACGAATAAAAAATCAACGCGTAAATCTCTTGATGATATTTTTTCGTCATTTACAACAGATATATGCGATGATCGCTTTGTGGATGATGTTTGTTTAATAATCGGGTATTTATCCGGTCACTTGGGTTATTTTGAACACGAAATAACTTTTTTACTTTCGAAACGATTGGAAATATTTTTCTTTGAAGATAGAAATAGTTGGACGTCTCATGAATTTCGATGGTTAAGACGTATTGTTCAAGCATTAACATACCTTGGGGAAACAGCTTTTCGTGAATTATCACTTTATTTCGAACACATACCAGAGCGTGAATTTCCAGAATGGCTTATTCCATATTTAAGTTTCGGTGCGATTTATATACGTGGTCATCGTGATTTCTACTTTTATGAATACATGCAAGAGGTATGCGGTGATGTTTTGCTACCGTTTTTGATAAAATATGGAACATATATGAAGAGAATGGATATGAAATGGATAGCCTTTCGGCAAAAGCAACAAAAGAATGAATGGAGTATTCGTAGATGTAATAAATTGCGATTCATCAAGCGGCCGGCTAATGATATTAGAAAAATAATTCACATGAAAGACATGTTCCCGAAAAGGGGACCAACAATAAAAAAAGTTAATAAGGCATATTTGTTTGATGTTGGTGAGCAAATATTCACGAAACCAACAGTTCAGCTGACAACCGATCAACAATTCATTCAATCATTTGATTTGTGCAACAAATTGAATAAAACAATCGTTCGATGTCGTATGCTACGGAAATTAGTTCATCTGCATAAATGTCCAAATCCAAAATATTTTATTGATTATAGAATGTACAATCTTTAGGCCAACAAGATGATGTGATGAGAAGAATTTTCTTCTTTTTTCTCAATAAAAACGTCAATTTTCATTCTTCGATAATTATAAAACTGCCTTTACTTCATTTTTATCTTGTAGCAATTTCAATTCGATCATTTTTTCTTCGTCTCGAAGTTTCTCTTTGCTGTTAACTTTTTTTGTACCTGTTGAACGAAGGACAGTATGCGTGATGCACGTAACCAAGGCACCAATCGCGAATACACGGAAACTCATAGTGCTACCTAGCCTTCGATACATCTGTCCTCCAATTATTGATCCAATCGCAAAACCGGCACCGTCATCCATACCGGCCACCAAGCCTTGGATCGTGTTTTGAGTGCCCGTTGGAGATATTGCAGATGCATATGCCACGATACATGTATAGCACAAAGCATATGAACTACCTTGCATGAAAAATTCAATCGGAACCAACCACCATGGACTTGGTATCAAAGAAATCAAACCCAAACGGATAGAATACATGAAGAAACAGAAACTCAAACAGTGGACATATCCAATACGCTTTAATATTTTGCCAGAAAAAAGAAAGAATAAAATTTCACCCCCTAAGCATTCCGATGCCACAACACAAGCTTCAATTAGTTTGATTGAATCCTTATAGCCTGTTTTCTCCGCCAATTCTTCTATGTACCAGAACAAATAGTAAATAATAAATGAATCCAGGATACCCGCCAATGTGGCAAAACATAAAAATATCACGATTTCTTTCTTACGTAGCAAATCCTTTACTTTAGTTACAATCGATTCACCTTCACTGGTGAATTTCGGAAGTACCAGCCATTTAATGCTGATTAGGTCAAAAACGCCGAAGATTAACATAATAAGTAATCGCGGTTTGAGAGATTTGATTCCAGTTGACGATTCACTCTGATATACTTGGTTTATATGAACAAATATTCCGGAGAGTAATGCAGTAAAACCAAAACCTATCGTCCCCCAGACACGTTGAGCGCCATAGCTCATCGCATTGTCACCGAGCATATCAAAACATGCCGCATCGCTAACGCAATTTGATATATTAAATCCGATAGTTCCCAAACACATCAAAAAAACAAAACACCAAAATGAAAGCGTTGTGTAAAAGCAACTGCCAAGCTTGACATTTTCATTTTCGATGGGTGTGCATTTGATCGAAAGGCACGTTATGTTTTCAATGAATATTGAATCGTTCATAGAATCGATGCAAAGATGCAACGGTTCAATAGAGTTTGTTGAAGAAATAAAGCCTATAAAAGAATTTTGATGGCACAATTCACATTCAACAATTTGATAGTCCGTGAGGCACAAGTTCGAATTTTTTGTCTGCAAAGGATGAGTTTAAATCAAATATTGAAAAGTAATAACCAGATTTGCAACATTACCGTTAACTGCTTCTCGCAGATACCCTGTATCTTGGATAAGTTATAATATCTTTGGTGTGTTATATTTTGACTTTTAACGAGTGGTATGAAATAAAATCCTCCAAAACATATTATCATCAGTGAAACGATACTCATGAATATCACCCGACGAATATTCTGTTTGAAAAAATGTTAAAGAAGAGGATTCTATTGGAGTATTATTTGAACCACAATCCCATGTAATCAGCTTTACCGGAAAATAATCGATCAGATATCCTACAGCAGGCTTCGTTAATACATATAAAATTGGAAGAGCCGATGTGATGAATCCCATAACGTCAGCAGAAATTCCAAGTTCTTTTCCAAACACATTTGTTTGCGGTAAAATTGGTCCCATTGCTGAAATTTTTAATTTAAAATATTTTCGATTTCTTTTTTTTTTTCTGCTTTTACCTGCCATGAAAAAAAAATAATGCGCTTTAATGGGCACCAGACTTCTACTTATTATAGCCATGTTGATTATTTGCTCTAGCCTAAATTCTATTCAAAATAGCTATTTCTTGTCGAATGAAGTCAAATCAGAATCATGTGAAAATATAATTGAACGTTTTTGTGAAATCTTTTGAAACATAAAATATTTGAATTGATTAAATTAATTTTTTCTTTCTGTCAAGCATTGTTGCAAATAATTGTTTTCAGACTTATAAAAGGAAAAATTGAGTTTTTTGAAATAAACTTGATCACGGTTCTTTTGTTGACAATTAAATGAAGAAGTTCATTCAAATATTTATTTCCGAAAAGTTAATTAATTTTTACCAATTTCGACATCAAATTTGTGATTTGTGTACAATATTTTTGTTTCGACTGAGTATCATTCCTAGTATCACAATTTGAGATAATATACTGAATGGCGCTTGTGAAATGCCATGCAAACGAGCACAGCTGGTTGTCATAAAAGGAGTTATTGTGTGCGTGTTTCTTTTCTGACATACATTTTTTTTCGTACTTTTGGTACATACTTTATTCGCTTTCATCCACCCGCTTTCAAATTAATTTTGAAATTTATACCTATCCTTTATTTTAAAATGTTTTAATTCAAATTTGGTGAATTATTTTGAGTTACGTCTCGTATTTCTTTCGATTTTTTACGATATTTCCACAAAATCCGAAATTGTTCATGAAAAATCTTAACTATTATATCCTGATGTAAAGCATGGGATTTTAAAAGTTTTTAGAAAGTTTTTGAAGTCATTGTCATTGTCGTAACTCTGTTGAACAACAGGAAACAAAATTCACAAGAACACTACATTTTCTTCATAGATCTAGCAGTATTTTTCCAGAGGATATCAGTTAATGTAGAATAATTTCGGGTGAAAGAGTGGACTAACCCGGGTCAACATTATCAAATCAAGAGTTTGGATCAGTGGTAGTCAATCGGTAAGTGGTTATATGCTACTGCGGTTGTAAAATAACTAAAAAAAATTGCCAATTTAGCACGATATACATGTGCTCCCATTTATTCGATTAACTTATACAGAGTTATTCACGGTTAGTGACCCAGCCGTGACAAACACTTCCCTTGCACCAAGGCAAACATTCAAAAAAAGAAAAAACACAAAATTATCGTTTAACCGCTGTAATAATGTGGTTGCGTGCAGAAATTATCGGGTCGAAAAAGGGGTTGACTTTTGTATTGCAATCTGAAATTCAAAAATAATAATATCGGTAATTTTCGGAAAAATGAAAGGATTTTTAATTTACCATTTTCAAGAAGGAATAAAATTCGATCGTATAAAATAACACTTTCAACCAATGGTGCAAACATTAATCGTATAGTGTAGAATATCACAACCGATTTCCAATTTTTTAGGTTGTATAAGGTATCTGGTGCATCAATTTCATCGTCAGGGATCTGTATATTTTTTAAATGGCAGACCGCCTGGTGGCAATAGTCACGAAATGTTGTCAAATATTTTATGTTTTTTAATCCCGAATGTTTTCGTTCGGGCCAATATTTGCAGATAATCTTCTCAATTGTTGCCCGATATGAATGAATTCGTAAATTTTGATAATCTTTGTCAAACAATCGCTTCGCATATACTTCAATCGCATGACATGCAATTTCACGTGCTTCGAAGGATAAACGTGATTTTTTTCTCTGTAAAAATGCACTTAACGGATATCCATTCGAAATTGTGTTTATTGACTTTGGAACTGTCATTTTGAAATAACAACAACCAACTAAATTCAAAAATTTGGCTTCAGTGCTCCGTAGAAAGAAATTAGTCAAGATTCCAGCAAGATCGCCACATGGATGCAAACCAATAATTCCAAATGCAAAGCTACTATCATTCAATGAGATTTGAAAACTGGTCCGGATTTTCTAAAATGGGACAACATTGGAATTGGGCAACATTAAATACTACAGTTGCTATACCTGAAGTAGCTCTTCAAAAGGTGTTTCATTCGTTAAACAGATATTGACGTGAACAGGTTTTGGTAATGCCTCTTCACAGTATTTTGAAGCTAGTTTTGACATTTGATTATCCAAAGCTCTGAAAATATCATTTAATTAAGATTTGCTTCAAAATAAATGAGAAAAATCAACGGCTTCAAAATTTTCTTACTTTGCTTGTTCAGTTAATGATCTTTGCATCTCTAAACAACAAACATTTAATCGATGACCATATGTTAGCAAACGCGCTAAATGACCCAACCCTGAACCAAAATCCACGATATATTTAATTTCATTTTCATGAGCAATACTTGCGGTCATTTGACTCATCTTTTCAATCTCATGGCGTTTTTTTCGCTTTGATGTTTTTTTTCAATAAAATATTTATCATTTTCGGATGGGTTTTGAGTTCTTTTTTGACTGGATTGTTGTTCAAGTTGCTCTGCTCTTCGGTCAGCGTCGATGTTTCCTATTAAAACAAATATCGAATGATCGAGTTCCAATACTATGTAACCTACCATAAATATTTACAGTTTTCGGTTTTCGAAGTATTGAAAGCCTCGGAATCAATTCTCTCAAACATAACAAAGATAAAGGCCAAATAAGATTTCTCCCGTTTTTCAGATTCGATTCCAACAAGTTTGCCAAATTTTCCGGTGGAATATCAAATGATTCAATCCACGATTGTGGCAATCTATTCCACTGATCATCTACGAAAAAAATCCTAAACAAAATACAAATTGTTTGGATTGAATTTCATTCTGAATATGTACTCACCAATATGCATGAATTGATAAGTTCTTCATATATTTGAATAACATTCAAGGAAGCATTCAATTTAAATTTTATTTCTTCGATTTTCAATTTCTGTGACATTATTATCAAAACAAAAGTAAAAAAAAGAAAACAAATGAAAAAGAGACTTGCTAATCGTTTATGAGAGGATGTCATTTGAGGGACCTAAAAGTCCGCTGACAGCACAGAAGCACTGAACGCACATTCTAAATTTACAATTATGGTTATTTTTTAGTATAATTATTATTATGCATTGGTCTTGAATCGTTAAAGTGTAGGTTTTTCGATTCAACGCCATTGTAAATATAAATGACACATCTTTCGAAAAATCGTTTTACCGATTTGACTGATACGTCCGAATCGAACAGAACGCACGCATTTTACCACAAACAAATCCAAAATAAATACATTATCATACAGGCATACATACATGTGACAAACAACAGTGTTTTCATTGTTAGTCTAGCAAAAAAAAAAATTTATTTCGCCTAATTTTAATTTTTATAGTTTCTTGGCAATTTGTATATTGTGGGGCTGTTATTAGTTTTTTGAATGATTGCGAATAGCGCCATCTCTATATCCAAATATGAACTTACCGTCAAAAAAAGAAGCCGAACATTCAAATGATGAAAAGTATATATGGGTGTGTGTAAATTTGTGGTGTATACGCTCTACAATTAATCTCAAGTAGCGTGATGTGCAGCGCTAGTGTTGGGATTGACAGAAAAATTTGGTGGATATTTCGTAGCCATAGGCCATGTAAGTTTCCATTCAATTACTTTGTGGATGTACAATGTACACATGTATATGTTTTATATACAGAAACGTCACTTTATCGCATTACTTACGGCATCATATTTTTTTGTTCAATTTGCATCTTTTGCTTCAAAATCAAAATGAGAACAATTAGAAAGTAATATCTTGAATAATGTTCATGAAATTCAGAATAAAAATTCCAGACAACGAATCGAGAATTAAACAAACCAATTCATATATAGCTTCATTCCGAGGCAATAGTTTAAATTGTCAGCAGAAGATCGGAAAGAGAAAGCAGGAAATACAAACGAAAATTCCGATTGAATTGTATATATATCAAATTTCTGAAGCTGGCACCACATAATCATTGACATCAATTTTTTTTAAATAAATTTCTGGTGATAATCCACGGTAACGCTTTTGAATGAGTGAAAACGAAGGAAAAATAAATTTTACAGATTCGTCTTTATACACTGTTCAATTGAAATTGATAAAATGCCCCCAATCGGATTGTTGATAATAACGGGTGCCTCGGCAATGTTCTGCATTTTAATTTCAATCGTCATGTCTAATCAGGTAAAACCTAGGCGTTGTGAACAATTATTACTTATCATCTAATAAATTGTAACATATGTTAACATTTCAAATCAACATTAACGAACAATTTACTTTAAAAATTATTTGACCAGATTTCGGTAGATGAACACTTGCCCGATATTAATCCAAATGATCCAGCGTTTCAATCATTTGTTGAGGAGCATCGAAAGTCTTGGATAGCACCAGATGAAACACGACAGCCAAAAGTGGATGTGACAGTGGAAATAGGCAAATTAAATTTTTGTGAGTGAATATTGCAATCAGTTTATCTTTCAAAAAAATCTAACACCAATGGTGTTACACCACTGACCATAAATTTCATTCGCAGCACATATTTCACAAAACTGGCCAGCGTCAAATCAAAAGTTAGGTAGCGTCAGTGCAATTAGTTTCGATAGTTATGGGAATATTGTCGTCTTTCATCGTGGAAATCATGTTTGGGATACGAAATCATTCGATGTGATGAACAAATATACTCAACGGAATAACGGACCAATTACTGACAACACAATAGTTGCTTTTAATCGTACAATAGGCCAAGTGTCATATGAATGGGGAAATAATCTGTTTTATATGCCACATGGTTTGACCATTGATCAGGAAAATAATGTATGGCTTACAGATGTAGCTTTGCATCAAGTATTCAAATTCAATCCAAACAACCGAACAACACCAGAGTTGACATTAGGTGTTGCATTTACCCCTGGCAACAGTATTTCAAAATTTTGTAAGCCAACAGCTGTTGCTGTGCTTAAAAATGGAGATTTTTTCGTGGCGGATGGCTATTGTAATGCCCGGATCATCAAATACTCACGAAGTGGTGAAATTATTCTGCGATGGGGTAAACTCACATTCACCGGTAGGTTTCACTCAAAAATTATATTGACCTTGGACCAAATTATGAAAGTTAATTTTTTTTTTATTACGTACAAATTGCAAATATCATAGGTGTTCCTTTTAATCATGCACCACCAAATTTCTTTGCCGTTCCTCATGCGCTGGCACTCGCGGATGATTTAGGCCTTCTATGCGTAGCAGATCGTGAAAATGGTCGTGTCCAATGTTTCAGTATCATGAATGGGACGTTTCATTCACAGTATCATAGTGGCATAATTGGTGACCGATTGTTCAGTGTTGCCTACGCACCAATTAATGGTGGCCAGCTCTACGTAGTAAACGGCCCAGAAAAACATCGTCAAGTCTTGGGCTTTGTAATCAACATGCAATCAAAATTAGTTATTTCTAAGTTCAGCCCTAAGCAGTCCCTATTTCGAAACCCGCATGACATCATTGTTTCACCTGACGGGAATGAGGTAAATAGTAATAGAATGTATTCGTTACAATATATTATAATAAAAGTCATTATTTTCTTAGATTTATGTCGTAGAATTATCACCAAATCTTGTTCATAAACTTATTGCAATTGATTCAAGCGTTAACGAAGCTACAAAAAACGTCTCCGAGGAGCATTTTGTAAAATGTATGTTTTTATTGTTTATTCCCCTTTTTATCATAGTTGATCTATTTTCTATTTTCCTTTTTTAGCGATAGAAACGATGCAAATCAAAAACACTGAATCAGTAACTGCAAATATGCAATCAACCTGGCAATTTCTATTCATCCTTGGATTATTTGCATCATTTATTTGCATAACATTATTTGCCGTT
The DNA here is from genome assembly GCA_000149185.1 of Mayetiola destructor. NCBI lineage: Eukaryota > Metazoa > Arthropoda > Insecta > Diptera > Cecidomyiidae > Mayetiola > Mayetiola destructor. The sequence continues at coordinate 2,159,129 of GL501545.1, forward strand.
TGTATCATTAAGCGAAGAAGAAAACTAGGTATTACTACGAATACGAAACATTACGCTGCTTGGAACTAATTGTAGAGCCATACCACTGTCAATGTGTTTAATTCGAATGAGAGGAATAAAAAATTTTTGAATCACTTCAATATAGACGCATTTTATATGAATTTTTTGTGACAACTTTATTTCATATGCCCCTCAACGACACTGTCATAAAATCTATAGTGTATAGGCGTGCAGGAAAATAATGATACGGAAGGCAGTTGTTGGTATAACACGTCAGATGAAAAGTTGATGAAGACCTTAATTTCGGGTGGTACTACCATCATAATGCATTGCGGTCTTAGTTTACACATAAGTGACATATTGCCATCAAAAAATGTGGGGGTCACCATGGGCGGTAAATCTCCAATTGAACCCACATACGTTGTTATTATTCATGGCTTCACGTATTATGTATATTGTCGTGAAATCTTTTTCAATTTTTGTATATCTTTGTCATAGTTGTAAGGCAGGGCACCAAGCATCTAAAAAAAAACCACCTAATTTAGTATCACCTGAAGATTTTAAGAGGAAAATGCGAGAAAAATAATGAACTACTAATTTTTCAAGCTGATTAAAAAACAATTACTGATTTGTGTGTAATGAATTGTATTTCTTTATTGAAATAGTTCAAGAACCAAATTTTAGCTTTATGTGCTCGTTAAAATGGGTAAAGAACACAACTAAAATTTTGAAACATGAAAGTATTCCTAAATTGGAATTTTATTTAATCATTCGGAAAAATTTCCAAGTTTCGAAATTCTAGAGTTCTTTGTACACATTTGTAAAAACTTCAAATGTAAACAGAAAATGTTTATAATTTGAATTCTGAAAGATATCTAATGATAATTATGATTTTTCATTTAACATTAATTTTGAAATAAGGTTCGTGTGAAATCGATATAGTCCAGTGCACCGTTGATTGGGTGGCTGGTCTTGGGATCGACATAAGGCTTCATACGATTCGTACAATAGTCGGCCATATCCTTAGTAAGGTTCTGTAAATGAAAAAAAGGAGCAAATACTTCCATAATTGACTTCACATTTGTTGTTGAATGTCAAAGAACAACACTTACGCAATAAAGTTCATCTTTGGTGACATAAGGACGATCGGACGCAGTAATTGCTCTGAATGCATTTTCAATTTCTTCATAACTTTGTACGTTTTCGGTTTCTTTCGATATCATAAACGCGATATATTCTTGGAGCGAAACGTAACCATCTCGGTTTGGATCAACAACATCAAGAATGGCCTCGAATTCGGGATCCGGTTGGCCTTCCTCAACCATTGGTAGGTCGTAGCCAAGAGCTCGTAGACAGGATTTAAATTCTTGATGGTTAAGTTTACCGCTCTTGTCTTTGTCGAAATGTTTAAACATCATTGAGAACTCTTTAAGTGAATCTTCAGATACACCCGAATGATTACGCGCTTGGATTTGTTGCTCTAAGTTGTGTTGCATGCGCATAGACAATTGATCTAACTGATCCCATTGTTGTGCCAGGCCAACGGTCGAATGCTCGGTATAGCGATTATCTAAGATAAGGTGTTCTTCCAGTAGGGCGCCCAATTCTTCAATTTTTTTCAAATCAACACGACGGGCACGAACTTCAACTGCCTTCAAACGTAACGCTTCCAATTGCTGTTCCAAGGAACCAGAGCCTTCCATCATTGATGTTCTAAGGGGTTGCGAAAAGAATTTCATTACATAACCTTATTTCTAGAGTTAAGAGCAGTGCGTTTAGCCAATGTTAGAAAATACAGTGAATGCAAAGCATGGTAATACCAACGATATTGTGAATTAAAAATGTCTATTATAAATTTAAATTTCTGCTTCCGAGATCTCGGTGAGTCTACATTTATTCCGAATGTGAAATGTTTCCATTTGCGTTGGTTTCGGCTCCAACATTATGTTAAATTTCCATTTGAACAATAATTCCAGTCATTTTTATCTCAAGAAATTTATCGACCTCTTTTAAAAATGTAATTGCATTTAAAATAGATTTAAAATGATGCGTTTAAAATAAATTTAATATCAGTCATGAAGGAACATGACATTCAATCATTCGGGTGTAGTTTTTGCACATAGTCCCCAAAAATTTTTCTTCATGAACAAAACAAAAGGAAATGTTTCTGTTTTTTCATACAATAGTTTCATCAATTAATTTAAATACATTTGCACTTCAATTTCTATGCTTATATTGATAGACCGGAAAGTCGTTTTATTTGAATAAAAATAATTCATACCTTGTTTCTGTTAGCCACTGATGAAACAAATTTGCGTGCTTGGCAAATTCTTTGCGTAATTTATCATTTTCGTCTTGTCGGTGAGCTTCTTTAGCCAATTCACCATCGCGTTCTTCGATGATCTTCTGCAAATTGCGCCAAGTGTCTTCGAGTGCTTCCATAGTAAACCATGTATACGGATTTGGGCCGACATTGAAGCTCTTGATTCTTTGATCGAGTGCAGCTAAAGCTTTGAAATCAGTCTCAGCTGATGACAAAGATGCTTGAAATTGTGCATGTGCAGCCCGCAATGCACGAATTTCTTCAATCGAGTTACACCTATTCCGAATCGTATTCATTATATCAAAACACGATTCTCAAAGGACTATTAAGGTAGTATTTCCAATGCGCACGATTATGATCGTTGGACGATTAAAATTGCTGAACGTTTCGATTCAATTTTGAGATGATTGCAATTGATATTCGATTAATTTAATAATCTTGAACTTTGCCCAATAGTGATCATTCACTAATGATAATGTTGAATTGATGCCATTAACAAAAAAACATTACTGACTATAATAATCAAATAGATATAATTTGAATATTCAAACATTCATTCTTTTTATGTATTCAGGTTATTTATTTGCCAAAATCGTAGATCGGTACATCGATTCTGTGCCTTCCTCTATTATGCACCACAAAGTTGCATCACCATAACGAGCAAATGAAATTTAATTGGCTGACCGATGTTCAGCGATGCAACAAACATCAAAAATGACAAATTTTGTTGAAAGAAAAGGGATCATCCGAATGAAAATATTAGTTTTAAGATTTTAATGTAGTGTCCGATCGTATCTCATATAAGTCTAGGCCTCCGGGTTACTGCCTCTGTCTTTGCACAGGGGTGCATTGTGAACTAGTGGTTGGGCATTTAGTGTAAAGGCAAATATTGAATGAGTATTTTTTGCAGATTTAGAGTCAGGAAAAATGCTTCTATAATCGCCGGATGAGATAATATTTACATATAAATAGCAACGAATCTTTGCATTCGCTTTATCCATATGTATATAGCAATCGTAAACGTTCACGATTATTGGAAATAGTACCTTTATTTATCAATAAACCCAACTTACCGAACAGGATCGGTTAAATCTTCTTCAGCATTTTCAAACCATGAATTAAAAGCGGATGCTTTCTTAGCAAAAGTTAAATACAATTCTTCGATTTGACGGAATTGATCCTGCATAGCAATTAAGCGGCTCTTCCGTGCATCAGATGCATCTCTTAACTTTTGCCAGCGAGCAATTACATCTTCATGGCGTTTTATTATTGCCGGTGATTGTGCATGGTGAGCATTGATCAGTTGGTCTTTTAATGCTGAAATGTTATGAATGCCTTCTTGTTCAAATGCATTGAGACCTAAAAATAAATTGAATTTTCCATGATATTTTCTATATATATATTTTTTTTTTGCATAAGATGTATATTTATTTTACCTGCATCAAACGTCTCTTGCTTTGTCAATAAAGTTTGAACAGTTGACAAATCACGCCCAAATTCTTCAGATCGAACATAGCTTTCTTTATCGGCGATCCAGCTCTCAACAACATCGGCCTTCCACATGAATTGCAAGTAGGCTGAGTTATCCATCAAGGCACCTTTGCGACGTGCAGCTAACGATGATAAATTCTCAAGTTTTGTTTCCAATTGATTGCAACGCTGTAGAATACTTTCTTGATGATGGTTCTTATTTGCAACTAAAGTTTCACCCTGATCGCAAATTGATGAACAACGATCACGATGAGCAGCAAAATCAGTTTCGAATGCATCGTGTTTTTTCAACAGACCTTGAACAGCAGCCATCGAATCACCATAGTCTTCAACTGATAACAATTGTTGCTTTTCAGTAATCCAAGCTTCTTCTTCCTCAACTTGAGCCAAAAATTGCTGATATGTCAACGATTCATCAAGTTTTTGACCACGCGTGGCTGCCAAATTCTTCAGTTCAGCCCAAGCTTGATTCAATGCTTTTAAACGTTGTTCGATCTCTGGAACACCTAAATTACTAACATCCATCAATTTTTCACCAGCTTCTTGTACAGCTTGAATGGCTGGTTCGTGTGAACCAAGTTCAGCCTCTAAACGCTTGTGCTTCTTTTTCAAATTTTGAACCCCTGTCAAATCACGACCATAATCATCACTTCCAACGAGCAATTTCTTCTCTTTGATCCAACTTTCTTCGTCCGCAATGTCACGGAAGAATTGATGCAAGGTCAGTGCTTCATTTAAACGAGCTTGTCGATGAGCCGCCAAATTACAAATACGTTCGTAGCGTTCGTTGATCGAATGTCGTTTTTCTTGAATGCCAGCACTATCGAATTGTCCAGATTCAACCAATGAATCAGCTTGATTATTCATGTCCTTAATGCGGTCAGCATGAGCTTGAATATCGGCTTCAACTAGTTGATGTTTTTTCATCAAATTTTGAACAGATGCTAGATCTTTACCAGCATCTTCCGATGTTAACAAACTTTCAACTTCACCCAACCAAAAGTCCAAATCTTTAACTGCAGCAATGTATGTACGTTGCTTATTCGCTTCTTTCAATTTCAACGATTTTTCAGTTGTTTTGTGAGTCAAGTATTCCCATTGATCGGCGATTTGGGACAAACGTTTTTGAACAGCATCTTCGCTGCCGCTGCATTGTTTTTTATCGATCAAATTACCTCCCATAGCCAAAACACTTTGAATACGATCGGCATTAGCGGCTAATTCAGCCTCAAATGCTTGATGCTTTTGATGTTTTGATTGAATATTTGCTGGATCTTTGTAACTTTCTTCAGTTGCCAATTGTAATTTTTCAGCGATCCAGTTTTCAATTTCATCCGCATCACGACTGAATTGTTGCAATGTTTGCTCGTCGCCCAAACGTGAACGTTTTTCGATCAAACCTTCCTTCAAATGACGCCAACGTTCCAACACTTGTTTACGTTTGTCATCAATTAAATTAGCTGCATAATGGTTTTGTGCAATTAATTGATCAGCAAGGACCTGCAGAGCTGCAATTTTTTCTTCATGACCATTAATTGCTTTGTCAAAATCTTCATGCTTTTTGATGAGTGCTTCAACGTTGTCGCCTTTTGAATCAACTTCTTCAGCATTCAAGAATGCTTCGCGAGCTGACATCCAATTTTCAGCTTGTTCACAATCTCTCAAATATAGCTGCAAATCGAGATTTTGATCGAGTTGTAAACGACGTTCGGTCCATGCATTTTCGAGCTCCTCTCGTGCCCTGGCCAGTTCATCGATCTTATCTTGAATTTCTGGTGCAGCATAATGGTTGGCTTGCAATAATTCGCTGCCAAATTGTTCGAATGCAGCGAATGTACCAGCGCGAGCATCAATTTCAGTACGATGTTCCTGAAAAAAAATCGATGAATAATGAAATATTATTCAATTGCATATCATCATGGGATTACTGAGTGCCGAAAATTCACACACAAGAACAAATACAACCAAGAAACACTCCATTTTGAGATTCTGATTACTGGACAATGCAAAGGTGGTTAGATCGATATTTTTTTACATTTGTATATTTAGAGAGTTAAAATCGGATGTGATTATTATAAGCATATTTTTTTAACCAAATGTGCAAATCAAATAGCCGACTTCATGAATGAATAGAGCCTCGATAAAAAGTCAATTCAAACACGTACAAACTGATTATTCACGCCCAAAATGAGTTCAAAATCAAATTATTGCATGCGACAGTAGAAAGGCTATGAATCAATAGCATATACATTTTGCGTTTTCGAAAACCAAAAAAATTAAAACAGAATAAAATTGGTCGAACAAAAAATTGATTGTTAACACAGCAATAATCTCCAAAATAAATTTTTGATATGTACCAGGTAAACGACCGGAATACCATGAAAGTAATCAATTTCAGCTCGATGGTTCTATTAAGTTGGATAGATCATTCGTTTTGTTTGTTTTTTAGATGTTTTTTCATCGACGTTTTTTTTTGCAAGTTACAACAATGGGAAACGAAATAGAATCAAAATTAAAATAATTATCATTTTCCAGTAACAAAGTAGGAAATTCTTATGAGACACGGATTCAAATTATGAATTTAAAAATATGTTGTAACTATACGGAAATGGAGGAATATATAATACCTGATGTCTTTCAATTAATGCTTCAGCTCCAGTTACATCATTTGCAAGTTCTTCAGATGTTACCAATGCCATCATAGAACTGATCCAGGCCATCAAATCACGGAAATCACTCAAAAAGCGTTGTAGGTCATATGAATCAAGCAAACGCTCTTTGCGTGAAGTTGCTTTAGTTAAAATTTGATTCCACATTTCATTAATTTCTTTTTGTTTGGTGTAAGTTTGTTCTGCTGTATCCGGATGCGATTGCATCAAACGGTTAGCAGTTTCGTCAAGTTGACGGATCTTATCACGCAATGCAGCCAAATCGCGTTCAACACCTTCGTGCTTGCGCTGCAATGTTTGAACGCTTCGCAAATCTTTGCCTAAATCATCATTATTTAACGCATCTTCTTTTTCGCTTATCCAATCTTTTGTTTCGTCGATGTCACGATGGAAACGTTGTACTTCATGGGCTGAACCCAACTGACTGGCACGTTCAACAGTTATTTGCTGCAACGAGGCCCATTTTTCATTCAAATCTTGCATTTGGGTTTGAATTTTCATTGCAGCCTCTGTTTGACCTAAGGATGTCAATTGAATTGCAATTTCATTCATGCTAGCTAAACGAACCTCATTCGCTTTTAAATCATCGGTAAAATCATCAAATTTCTTTTGCAAAACTTCAACTTCCTCCAAATCTTCACCAACATCACCAATGTGGGCATGATTTTCTTTGTCCTTGATCCATGCAGACAAATCGGCTGCCTCACGTACTAAAACATAGGCTTTGGTCGTTTCGTTTAATTTGTTTTGACGTTCACGCGCCAAAGCCAGCAAATTATCATATTGAGCATTAATTTGAGATTGACGTTTCGCAATTGAATGACCATCAACCAAGTTTTGTTGACTTGCACTGAGTCCGGCATCGATTTTCTTGATATATGCAGCTGGAACGAACCCTTGACGATCGTTTACCTCAACTTTCCACCAATCTTTGTTATTAGAGTTTAGCAAAGTTAGAATATCGTTCTTTTTTATTGAAACTTCTCGAGGAGATTTTTCGGTGTAATCATAGAGTGCCTGAACACATTCTTTGCCGGTGATATCAACAACAGGTGTCTCTTGCTGACGACAATTCTTTGCTTGTTCTTGCAAAGATTGAATTGTATTACCGAAAGCTTCCAAATCTGATACCAATGCTTCGTGTTTCTTCAATAAAGCTTCAGATGAGTCTTCGTCCTTTCCATAGTCAGTATTTGACACAATTGGTTCTTTTTCGCGCATCCACGATTCGGCTTCATTTGCATCCGCGAAGTATTGATGGGCTTGAAGAGAATCTTCCAAATCTTGTTTACGTTGTAATGCTTTTTCTTTCAATGATGCCCATTGCTCTTTTAATAAATCTAAGCGCAAGCGAATCTCATCGCTCGAGTATGGATGATCTTCAAGCATTTGTTCACCAGATGAAACGACAGCAGCCAATCGACTTTCATGATTGTTGACTTCAGCCAATACAGCTTGGTGTTTTTTGATTAAATTCTGTACTCCAATTAAATCACGACCACGATTTGTCGAGCCAGCGATGGGTTCTTTTTCACGAATCCATGCAGCTTCATCCTCCAAATCGCGAAATAATTGTTGAACTTGTGATGAATCGTTAAGGCGTTGTTTGCGGTCGGTCATTGGAGCTGCTAAGGCTGAATAACGTCTTGTCAATGTTTCTTCTTTATTTCGAATGTTGTCTGCATCAAAATGTCCACTTTCGATGAATTTATTGGCTGCAACTTTAATACTTTCAACTCGATCCTGATGTGCCATAACATCGGCTTCAAGAAGAGCATGCTTCTTTTGTAAGTTTTGAACGCTGGTCAAATCTTTACCGTGATCCTCCGATAATAATTGACCTTCAATCTCACTCAGCCACAATTCGATGTCTTCTATAGTGCGATTGAATTGCTGTTGCTGAGCGGCTTCTTGTAGTTTACAACCTTTTTTATCGGAAGCTTGAACTAATGTTTCCCAAAGAGTCACGATCTCTTGCATGCGTGAATTTATCTCATTTGCTGCATAATGTTTCTTTTCAATCAAATCAGAGCCGGTAGCAGTGATATCTTCAATGCGACTTTTGTTAGCGTTAATTTCCTGCTCAAAATTCTGGTGTTTTTGAACCTTTCCATTCAAATTGGTAGGATACAAATAACTGTCATCGGTGGCTACTTTGAGCTTTTCACTGATCCAACCTTTTGTTTCATCACAATCTCGCTCGAATTGTTGAAGTTTATTCGAGTCTTCAAGCAATTGACGGCGAGCGGCCGATTTTTCCAATAGAGCTGCACGGCGAGCCAACAACATTTGGCGACGTTGTGCTACATCATCGGCGGCGTAATGTTGGCCGTCAATCAATTTGGTAGCAAATATATCCAAGGCTTTGATCTTCTCTTCTTGTGCTGCTAGACTTTTTTCGAAATCTTCGTGTTTTTTTATCAAGGCTTCGACGGAATCAAGAGAATCGCCAAGATCTTCATTTGCCAAAAATGCTTCTTGTTTGGCCATCCAAGTATCTGCCTGCTCAGTGTCTCGATAAAAGAGTTGCAGATCCAAGCATTGTTCGTACAAAATGCGTCTATCTTCCCATAATGAGAGCAAAGACGATTTATCACTTTCCAATGCAGCTAATTTTTCTTGAATTTCTGCAGCCGCATAATGTTTACGTTCCAATAATTGCTGACCGGCTTCTGTTGTTGTTTTGAAACTATCTTCGCGAGCATCAATCTCCCCACGATGTTCTTGATGGCGTTCCAACAATGCCTCGGCACCAGCAACATCTTTGGCTAGTTCATCAGCTGAGATAACTGCCTTCATGCCGTTGATCCAGGAAACCAAATCGCGGAAATCAGCTAAGAAACGATGAAGAAAATATGATTCATCAAGTTTCTGCTTACGTTCTTTGGCTTTGGCGGTTAATGATTGCCAATAGGCTGCAATTTCTGATTGTTTTTCACGAATTTGATCGCTGTGGTCAGCATGAATGTCGCACAAACGTTTTGCCTCAGCGCCCAATGTTGATACTTTATCTTCAAGTGCTGCTAAATCACGTTCAACACCTTCATGTTTACGTTGAAGTGCCTGTACACTGGCCAAATCACGTCCATGATCATCTGATGATAAAACAACGTCTTTTTCGGCAATCCATGCGACTGTTTCGTCAGCGTCACGATTAAAACGTTGAATTTCATGAGCACCGAATAGTTTCTCTTGGCGCAAAGTCGCTAATTGTTTGAGCCTCTGCCAAGCTTCGAACAGTTCATCTTTCTTTTTATTGATGGTATCACGTTCTGGATGACCGTCCTGTAAGAGTTTCTCAGCTAATTGATTAACCTCTGTAACGCGATATTCTTGAGACGCCATGTCTTTTTGAAATTCATCAAATTTACGTTGCAACACTTCTACATGCTCTAAATCTTGGCCAAACTCGTCAGCTGTTACGAAAGCCTCCTTATCTTTTATCCAAAACATAACTTCTTCACAATGGCGCAAGAATTGCACTAAAACTAAAGCTTGCTGTAACTTTAAGCCCTTTTCTGCCAATCGTGAGAGTAACAGTTCCCATAAACGATGTAATTCTTCCAAACGACGTTGAATCGTTTCAGACGCAAAATGCTGTTGACTGATCATTTCTTGGCCAGTATTGTCTAAACTCACAATTGCGTTGCTATGAGCTGAGACTTCAGCTTCAAAGGCTTGATGCTTTTGAATTTTTGCTTGTAAGTTAGTTGGATCACGATAGCTTTCTTCACTTGCCGCTTGAAACTTTTCTTGGATCCAGCTTTCAAGCTCATCAGCGTCACGTTTAAAATATTGAAAACGGCGCGAATCTTCCAATTTTTCACGTTTTTGACGGGTTTCAACTTTGAACTCATTGTAACGACTCAAAACCTGCTCTCGACGCTCTTGAATATCTTCTACCGTTTCTAGAATACGCACTTCCTTTGGTGTAAATTGATCCATTTTTATTAATCTATCAATCCGTTTCTTATCTGTTCCAAAATAAAAAAAAATTAAATGATTGTTTCATCTAAAAACTACAAACGTTCCAATTCTTACCTTCTTTTCAGCTGAATTTGTATCTAAATGAAGTGAATACTGTTTAAAAGTATTTCGAAGTATCTATGTCTTGAAGTCAAACTGAAAATTTGAAGGAAAAAAAAAACATGTCAATGATTCATCAATATGGAATGTCGTTGTCAGTTTAGAGGTGAAGCTATTGGCCCTGAAAATAATTAGATAATTGAAATCTAATTTTTTGAGTGAGTAAGCTCACGGGTGACGCCTCCAATTTATGTTTCTATATTGAGTTCCAAAAATTGCGATGTCACAGACATACACACATATATACATATGTATAGGTATATCTAGAGAGTTTCTGTCGGTAGTTACCATTCACCGTTTATTTTGCTCTTAATCTAGGTTAATATATAAAACTTACGGACGTGAACACTTCTAATGTAACCAGTAATATTTATTCATTCTCTAAACGAACAATCAAATATGCATACAACTACATAAAAAACAGAAGAGTATCTGGGTTTCGATCCAATTGAATCAATATTCATAACTTTCTTCTTTTAACTCAATTTTTGGTATTTGTATGCTATGTTAAAATAATGCAATCAGAATTCTTGGTTTCTCTGTATGTGTTTGGAGTAGTAAAATTCTGCTGGATGAGCTCATTACATATTTTATTTGTTCTGAATGCTGCTGTGGCTATTATTATACATATACATTCACTGAATGCCGCACTGAAATGCTTTTATTTCACACTGATGTTCATTGGTAACTATATATTAGTGCCATGTATAGAATTCTAACAAATTACCATGACGTTACGTCACCAGCGCAAGTAAAGAATGAAAATATTATGCTTGGTATGCTATTGGATACATGTAGCGGGTAGCCATTATGTTTTTCTCGTTCTTCTTTTGCTTTATTTGATGAATTTAATTTATTAAGTATTCTAATGAGAAAATGATTTCATACTTTGAATTGAATTCCGGATCAACCTTTACAATGAACACTCCGAAAGGAAGTTTGTGAGAAATACAGTTTTTTTTTAGATTTTCACTGAATACATATGAATC
>GL501545.1:2195324-2206617 GCA_000149185.1 Mayetiola destructor
TTTGCAATTACAGAATTCATTAGATTTACTTACGTTGAATTGATGATTGATGTCCATTGTCCATACTTTGAATTATAGGTTCTCAACAGTGCCATAGCTCAGTTTTGTTTGGAAATTATTGCCAAGCATGGAGAAGCTGCACAGCGACTATGCAATAAGGATCCTTTAACTTTGAAAATGGGATCGTATGTGATAGAACTATTTCCAAATGCGAAATTTTTATTCATGGTTCGTGATGGACGTGCTACTGTAAATTCGATCATATCACGTAAAGTAACGATAACTGGATTCGATTTGACCAGCTATCGACAATGCATGATAAAATGGAATCACGCGATCGAAACAATGCACAACCAATGTAAAGAAATTGGCAGTGATAAATGCATGATGGTGAGTATTTGCAGTTTATCGATTTAAATTCTTCTTCTCTTCATAATGATGTTGTCTTCTTTCATCGTTCTTTTCAATTTTTTTTTTTAAGGTATATTATGAGCAGTTAGTTCTTCATCCTGAAGAGTGGATGCGGAAGATATTAAAATTCTTAGATGTCCCATGGAACGATTCAGTTTTGCATCATGAGGAATTTATCAATAAACCAAATGGCGTTTCACTTTCAAAGCAAGTTCTAGAATCTACTGGATTGAAATTATATCGTAAATGTATAACATATCTAGAAATAACTGAACATAGAATGTATCTGTTAATAGAGTTGAACGTTCGTCTGATCAAGTTATAAGGCCGGTTAATTTGGAAGCGCTTTCAAAGTGGGTTGGCAAGATTCCAGAAGACGTTGTTCGTGATATGGCCGAGATCGCACCGATGCTTTCAGTTCTGGGTTATGATCCCTATGCAAATCCACCAGATTATGGTAAAGCCGATTCTTGGGTCAAGGACAATACATTAAGGGTTTGTGAATCAAATTAAAGCTGCATTTGTCCTAATAATATTCTGTTTTGTCATATCAAAACGACAGGTGAAAGCTGAAGAAAAATTATGGAAAAATAGAGCGAATAAAATTCTTCAACGAAATGAACTGGATGAGGCGTCGAATCTAGAAGACACAGATTCACCGGATGGCAATGTGGGTACTGTTAATGATATTCACAATCGAAATGATATTGATGACCGTGAAAAAACATGATATAAATTCACTCGATGATCAAATCGATTTAAATACTAAATGGTGCATAAAGAAAAATTGAATCTCAACGATAATAATATGTATCAATCTACAGTACAGACCAAAAGAAATGGAACGAACGAAAAACAGATATTAGAAGGACGCAGCTTTCCATTCGTTCCCGTTTTTTAGCCGGCGCTGTATTTGTAACAGGTTGCAAGACTACATTAGACATTTTTCCAAAGATCTGTTTTAATTGACAAACACTCTTTTTTAGGCAAGTAATATTTAACTTTTTCAATAGAAAAAAAAATGTGGGACATACAATTTTTTTCTTTTGAAAAGCGAAGATTGGGCTGTCTTGAAAATGATGAAAATTTAAAGTTGTTTTGAAAAAAAAAAGGAGAATTCAACTGTTCTGATGTCCTAAACTATTTGAAAATAAATATATAGAAAAATGAAAAATTTATAAATATACAGAACTTTTTTGCGACCCCCTCTGTGCTACGGGCCCAGAGTATAAAATTTGACATGTCACGTACACTGTACATGAGTACATGTACTCATGTACGCGTACATGAAGCAAGTAATATTTAACTTTTTCAATAGAAAAAAAAATGTGGGACATACAATTTTTTTCTTTTGAAAAGCGAAGATTGGGCTGTCTTGAAAATGATGAAAATTTAAAGTTGTTTTGAAAAAAAAAAGGAGAATTCAACTGTTCTGATGTCCTAAACTATTTGAAAATAAATATATAGAAAAATGAAAAATTTATAAATATACAGAACTTTTTTGCGACCCCCTCTGTGCTACGGGCCCAGAGTATAAAATTTGACATGTCACGTACACTGTACATGAGTACATGTACTCATGTACGCGTACATGAAGCGTACATTTAAGTACGCTGTACGCAGGCTGAAAAATTAAATTTTAATGACTGATAAATGATAATTGCGCATTTTTTGGTCCTAATTCCCACTTTTCAAGTTTGGATTTTCATTCTGAAGCTGGCGCACAGTGTACAGGAATGTACGCCTCATGTACGCGTACATGAGTACATGTACTCATGTACAGGTGTACGTGATATGTCAAATTGTATACTCTGTACGGGCCTGCTTTGAGTTCGTGTTTATCTCATTTTATTTTTGAAAGCACAATGCGTGACAGTTCGTGTGTTTCAAATTCATTTTCCCCACAATTTCATTATTCTAATGGAACACGTCGAAATTGGTACTTGGCAAAAAATGATGTGGATTCTCGATTTAAAAAATATTGATCAATACAAAAACTAAAAGATCATGTCGAAGTAAAGTCAAATTAAAATCTTTTTATTTCATTTTTATTTTAAATTATTCCAATAAAAAAAACTTAATATGTCATTATTTGTATTATTGTTCTTATAATCGTATCGATTGTGATCCGTGTTACATACGTGTAATTTGTCAAATTAGCGCCAAGTAGAGAACGACTAACTGAAACGATTAATGCAAATGAGCAAAAATTCAAACGTTATAGCAATTTAGTTTCGGTAGTTGATTTTCAGGAGGACAAACTAGTCTCGGATTGCTTTACACCTAGTAATTACACGTCCACTTGTAGTTAAAATAAGATTAGGGTTTTTTGGTGGTAACAAATCATATAAATCCGATTCTACAAGCGAAATGGTCAACACAATAAGATGAACTTTAAATCAAATGAGATTGAGAATTTTTACCTGGTTGAATGAGCACGTGGCACGTGCCTCGTTCGATGTTTCGAATCGACAAATTAATGGACACTTAGTATGCATTTGTAACGCATGTTCAAAATTTTGAAAGTGGCTAAAAAAAATTCTTGCAAAGCGGACATGTAACTGTATCGCCTCGCCTAACGAAATACATATAATCCAATTTTAGCCAAATTATGTGGATCAATGGATTGATGTGGCCAATTACGTTCAAGTGTTTTCAATCTTTCCTGTTCATGATTCATTTAATTAGTAGTTGACTTGGTATGGCTGTTGAATTTGGTGGAGATGTTTCTTTTTGTTTCTTGGTAGAATTATCCGGTGAAACTGTTGTTGATGATGATGAGCTTTGGTTAATTTCCAGTGTTCGCTTCATTCTTTTTGGTATTTGAATTGAATCCTACCCAATGAAATGATTCCAAATACCGATCACTTCCCTCAAACTATTTAGTCTCTAATAAAATGAACAAAATCAAAACATAAAATGACGTATTCATTTCAAATATTTGTATCAACTATTTTTGTATCATCTATATATAGTACAGTGTTATTTCCCGAGTTTATATTTGAGGTATGGCAAAGCTGTGAAGCACAATCACTGAACTACGTATCACCTCTAGGGTATGACCTCTATAGGATTTTTATTATAATATCAATGGTTTTATCGAAATGAAAATGAAATAATGCTGCGGAGATTCAATTTCACAAATAATATAAATTCCTTTACACAAACAAACGGTCATATCCGTCATAATTCGCACACGCATACATTCGCATGCACATTCTGGACTTTCAGCGCATCGTCCACACTCAATATTTCATACGTTTCGTTCACATTTACCAATTGCTACAAAATTATGCTACATTATGTTTTTATTTGATTAGAAAAAACTGTAAAAATCTTTTCAAAAGTTACCAACGAATTATTCAAAACAATATACAATATGACACGAATTCGGGAAGAGAATCTTTGATATTTGCTATATTTAGGGAACTGACGAGCTGTCAACAAAATGTCACATGAATAAAATGTAACCGTCCAGCTACCATCCAGTTCTGGTTCGAATAATAAGCTTGTTGTGCTCAAGCATTCGAAACGCCTAAAAAATGTCACACAATTGGAAGTGGATCAATGGCAAGCAATGAACAGATGGACTTTACAGTAGTTAAGCATGTGGTCCAAAATCTTAATCATGATTCACCACTACGAAATAATATTTGTCGCAATCATCAACGAGATTGAATAATTTCTTTTAGATTATTGACATGGATTTTTAGTTTGGAAATGGAAAACTAATTCCTCAGTTGTTGAACTCATTTTTAGCCGGAAAACAAATTCTTCTGTCGACAAACTCTTTTTGGTTCGGTAAATTCTTTTTTGGTCGAAAAAAGGTAAGCACAATGGGGGAATAGGGGGCCTCTATTAGTTTTCCGGCCGAAAATGAGATTAACGACCGAAGAGTTAGTTTTCCGACCGGAGAATTAGTTTTTCATTTCCGAAATAAAAATCCATGTCAGAAACCACCAAACAATGAACAAAAAAAGAAATGAAGTTGAACTGAAGTGTAATTCAAAATCCATTTGCTTTGATGGTGATTCAATACGTTTTGGTAAAATAAATTCAAAATCGTTGCCAACTTTTTCGAAATAAAATTTGTCGGCCGCATTAATTTTGACGAGCTGTTGTAACGATTCATAGCCAAGATCTTTGAACGGAATTGTATCACCGGCAAAACGAAAGTACTCGAAATGCAAAAGCATTGTTGTTTCAATAATATGGGCAAAAATCGTTGCCCGGCTCTCCTTCATACATATGAATCATCGCCAGATGTTATGGTCTTTTTATTTACTGTAAAAAAAACCATCTGAAAATGAATAATCAACAGAGCTTCTTCTCGCACCTCGAAAGCAAATAAAACAAAATTTTTGCGGGATAAAAAATTATTCTTATAACAATAATAATCTTCTTTTATTCAACAAAGCAAACACAAGGCACAGTCAAACAAACATATATAAAGTACAAGTTTTCTGAAGTCATGCTTTTAAAATGCGCGCAACTCATAACTATGATTGTATTCTATCGTAATCGAAATTGACGATTTACGAAGCGTATTTATGAAGAGAGAAATTTTTTAAAAATATATACAATGCATAGCGGCATATGTTTTTTTTAACATAATAAGTGGGCACGTAATAAGCGTTCTCAAATATCACATTTTTAAATCAGAACAAAGCATAGACAGAGAACGGCTTCAATCAGTATTCGATGTGAATAACAGCAACATTCACTCGTGTGCGTTTTTTTATTGGGACCATGACTCTAGTATCACGAAATATGCGTCAAAATTAGTCAGATCATTGTCGATTTGCTAACTTTTTTCAGAATATGAATTAAGATAAATAAAGAAGAAAAAATAAACGAACAGACCTTTTCTTCATAAACATACCTAAAAATTCTTTCTCCTTATTTAACGTATATCACTTAGCATTCATTTTCAAACGAGGGAAGAATTATTTTGCTTTCGATTATTTCTTGAAACGGCTGATCGAAATACGTGTGTGTTTGAATGTCTTAAAAAGATCATTTCAGTTTCAATTCTGGTTTCGTTCGCGTTGTGTAATTTTAATACATTTCCATGCTATATGCATCCATTTTTGACAAGTGTTATACAGCAATTAAATCATATTTTGTATGTGTGTACGTGTGTGAACCATATTTAATTAATACTCCCCTGAGTCAGTGGTCATAATGTTGAAAATCAGTGTAAATATTTACTTTTATTGGACTAACTAAAGTCATCTCAGAATTGAAGGGTATAATAATATTCAGAAAACAGTAAGCCGCATGTGTTTCACTTTCGTTGAATCAATGATCTCATTTTGTTTTCCATTTGGAAATATGAAAGTGAATTTCATCAAATTTGTTGCCACAATCCAGCAATATGCTGCAAACAACAATGCCACGATGAACCACGTTACTCGTCTTATTTGTAGTGAACGATTCTTCTCTTTTCTCCTCGAATATATATTGAATTGTTGGTCGGTTGGCTCAACGAGAATGTTTATGTATTTGTTGTGCGAAAAGATCTCAAATACAGAAAATAACGTACAACATTTTTGTTTTGCTGTAAGAATATTTTGTTTATCATTCGGTAGCCGCTCATTTCCAAGTTCGTTCAAATATTTAAAACTCCTTATTGATGTGGTACAATAACCAAAATGATTTTATTTTTTATGGTTGCCGACAGACTTTTTGCTTGTGTTAGAATTTGAGTTATAGCTATGCGCTATTGTTTGAAATCATCAAACGACTAAACGTCAAATCAATGAACACTAAACAATAAATATGAAATACATTTGTCGTTTAGCTCACTCACGAGCTGTTTTTCTTGTGTTTGTTTTTAGTGGTTTTAATGGCCGTTAGTGCTTCATTTGCCTAACGCAAAACATTCAATTCGATCTAGCTTTTGGTTAATATTAAATACTGAGTGTTCAATGAAAGGGAAATAATTTCTGAATTAGACTGTTAAGATCAGTCTATAATATTTATTTGTGACTTCAAATTCAAATAAAGAGCCAGTGTGACGACGTATTTCATTAATTGACAATCGATTGAAAAATATTCCAATATTGACAAAGAGTATTGTCTTGAAATAAAATTGATAATTGATAAACAACTTTGCCGTCAAACCAAATAAATACAAAAATGCGTTTACAATCTTTTTTTTCCATGTCGATGGATATACATATCGACAATTTAAATTCTAGATTTAATACATCTATATTATTATTTTGCACATAAATTA
This sequence comes from Mayetiola destructor, assembly GCA_000149185.1. Lineage (NCBI taxonomy): Eukaryota > Metazoa > Arthropoda > Insecta > Diptera > Cecidomyiidae > Mayetiola > Mayetiola destructor. Next base: position 2,201,977 of record GL501545.1, read on the forward strand.
ATCAAGCATGTATTCGATTTCGTATGAATTGTTTCACGTGAAAATTCCTAATAATCAAGTGGTTTAAGAACTCCTCTATTATTCGCCATCGCAACAAATTACCATAACAAATGTAACTACATTTTGTCATGTATTCTGACTGGAAAACACTGTAACAAATTCAAAAATAAAACACTGAGGTGTTGTATAATAATTTTTTGTGAATTGTCTGAGATCCGTAATATCCATTCAGATAATTTCTTATTTTAGTAGGTAAATTACGACTTTTCGGAAAACAAAGAGAACTTTATACCATGGAGTTTCTTTCCAAAACAAAATCATTCCGTTTATTCGGAAAACGATGATGCCAATTGAATCTGTTTTTACTGATTTTGTTTGATTTACCTATTACATAATTTAATTCAACACCGGAACGAATGAATATTGTAAGAAAAAAACATATCGGAGAACACAGTGAATTATTATTTAATAATTGTTCTAGTGACACATTGTTTGAGAGTCACGTGTTTTTCGAATTGATTCAAAGTGGTGTTTTACAGTCTTTTATCGATAGTACAGTAATAGTAAGCGTTTTCGGATGAATGTGATTGATGGTGGTAGGTCCTCAATCCGAATTTTGTAATGGCATGACTATAAAGCCATCTAAAATTTCGTGCAAAAAAATATGCAAATGTTGATTGGTATCGAAATTTCCAATTACGTTATGAATATCAAATACACTTTCACAAGCTAATACCTAACATGAACAATGAACAGATATATTAATCACATCATATTTTATTTCTGAGGACTTCGGTAGCGTTCAAAGGACTGGACATTTTATATTTTCGAAATGTCTTACAATATAATGTTTTTGTTCAAATAGAACGGAGTGCGAAGTATGCTGAATGAAGCTCATTTGCAAATACTCACAAGAGTTTCGTGACTATAAACAGACATGTTGTCGAATAAATCAATATCATCATATGCAGGAGACACGCGCTTAAAAAATATGTACATGATTAGATCACAAGGAAAGGTCTATATGATGTAAAATCAAAGATTAGGTGTTATATCAACAGTGACAATAATGTAAAAACTAAACGGATTTAAGGATTAAAACACACTATTTTCCGAATAAAAACACTCAATACCATTTCCTAAGGTATACCTAAATCTAAAATTTGAGATCGTTCGGACGACAGTATACAAAGTTATTTAATTTTTGAGTCAAACGAACATGAAAAAGGTGGTTGGAAATTCCAATTTGATTGGAACCCAAAGATTTCCCTTTTTTTTCTATCACTTTCTTTCGAATTTTGAAAAACAGTTCTCTCGAAATAACTAACAACGACATCCAAAACCAATACTCGTTCCGCACACAGTTGATGGCGGAAAAGTAAAATTATCAAAAATAGCGGAAAAATATTCGGCCATCTGTTTCACATGTGTGTTTTAATTTGTTTATGATGCAATAAACTACATATACACTACTGGCTAAAACTATGGATACATTGGGCCATATGGCTCATTCACTCATATATATAAATGTAAAATGGGCAATAAAAGGGCATTCGCTGCAAAGTAAAAAAACAAGTAAAGTAAATGCTCCGCGAAAAAGCGTATATTCGTAAGGATGCTCATTTACTTTTGTCGCACTTTCTAACTCTGCTATGAACTGAATAATTCGAGTAAACCCTCAGTTCAAAGTTTTAAAATAATGAAAACATAGCCCAGGAAGGCATTCTTTTGGTTAAGTCATTTCACGCCGACAAACTAGTTTCTGGTAGTCTGAAAAGCTGAAAACTAAATATTTTGCGAACAATTCGTATTCTTTCAAAGAATCAGAAACTCCATCGAAAAATTTTCCTTGCACCATTCGAAAGAAAATTACCTTGATACGCAAAAATTGGAATAAAAATTATTCCAGAAGAATTTCGATATACAAAAATCGCAAAAGCAAATGAACGGTTTTAAGAATTTCAAGGTACTCTCATAAAATTTGATCGGGATTCACATTGAAAGTATTAGTAAAACATTGTTTTACCGTCAACTTTGAAATGTCATAATAAACTATGGTATGAACGCAATGTTTTACCTGCCCATTTAATATTGTAGGGGGAACCCTTAGAGAAATTTTTTTCAAGAAAATTGTTTTTTACGCGTGGAAATCGTCTGAATTTCCAATCGTTCCATGACAAAAAAAATTCATAAATTTTCGATTTTTTTTTGAATATATGCAAGGGGGACCCTTGGGAAATAATGATTGCGTTCTAGATTTGGGATTTTGCAATCTAAGTTTGAGAAATTGCACATCAAAATTGAAAATTGATTGGAGAAAACTTCAGATCTGAGGAAAGAAAGAGCATTAAACCAACTCCAAATTGGATAATCGTTTGATATATGATTTTCTTTTTTATGAACGTTCAGGAATCGATTTTTAACGATTGGATGAGATGCAATTTTCCAATTTTGGTATGCAATCTCCCAGATTTCGGATGCAGTTTTACAATTTTGGAATGCGAAATCAGACGTTCGGACCCTTGGGGAATAAATTCATGGAGGCACTTTAGTAGCCATAAAAAAAAATTCTATGTGGCCTCAAACCTTCAAAGTCAATAGGGATCATTTTGAGAACACCCTCTACACGAAAAAAGAGTTTGTATTGATGTATGTTTGACTGAGAGAGAGTTATTGAAATCACTAACAACAACACCCAAAAAATGTAACAATTACTCATGTTTTTGAGCAAATGCTTTTGAGTCGTCTGAATAGCAGACTCAGAATTTTCGCAGAGCAATTACTCCAAATGATTTTTCTACAATTTTTTGCATGCGAAAATTATTTACGCAGATTTACTGAGCAGAATGTCCATTTCTGAGCAAATAGTTCGAGTAAAAGCATTTACTCCGCATTACGCATTTGAAATTTTGACCGTTCGTTAAGCAAACATGCCTCGAACAACTATATACTGAAATTTCGGAGCTCTAGCGCTTGCAGAGAAAATTCAAATTGTAGCACCTGAATTGTTGACGACTTGCATAGCAAACGGTCAAGATCATTTTGAACGATTTACCAAAACAAAGTTGAAATTGAGCTCAATAAATGAAAGTTAGTATCAAAAAACCATAAATAATGTATCCATAATTTTGGCCTATAGTGTACGCGTTTTCAATTGATGTGTTTGAAGTATTTATTCAAAAGGACTGAGAGCAACAGAGTCACATAGTACACGTTTGTGGCTTTAACTATGACTTCATGTGTTCCATTTGATACGTAACCAAACGATCTAGCAACGTATTTGGAATTAAAAAATATCTCACTCAAAGTTTACTTCTGAAAAATAAGATAAATGTGACATAAAAACCTTATTCACGTTTATTTTTAGATGAATTTTTATAGACTCACATTTCCATAAATCATCCTGAGATTTAAAGGAGAAATTTCAGGTCATCGGTAGGTGTATTCAATTCTGAAGACATAATTTGAAAATAGAAAAAGAATTAATTGATTATATTTACATTGAATATAATAATCAAATAAATGTTAGCAATGAACAAGTCATTTGTTTAAAAAATAATGATGCTAGTTTTACGAGCATTTATTTGTTTAGAGTACGAAATTCATTCATAAATATATTGTAATGGAAAGAATTCGTGTTTCAAATGAACCTGCTGCATGAAAAAACAAATATTTTCGATTCAGAATCGGATGGAGCATTAAACTTGATAAAAATGGCTAATTGTCACATGTTATAACTTGGCACCACAAACGATTTTTATTCTCTTACGAATTTAGCTTTATTACCTTTTATGGTCCTTCGAAAGTTAGTAGCATCTTTATAATTGTCATGTGATCCATACTTTCATTTGTCCACAGTCAACCACATTATTTAGTTTAACCACATTATTTAGTTATCAGAAACTGAGCGGAACTGTGTTTGTTTGTTGTCATTTCAGCTATGTATTAAGGTATGGAAACTTTTTGAGTGATCACTTCCAAGTTTCAATGAGAGAAGGCAAAAAGTTTTCAAAAATTTTGACAAATTTAAATTAGGCAGCGTTTTCATGGAATTTTTCTTAATTGAGAATTTAATTGTTATTGCATGTAACCAGCGTGCGAATCAAATTGTATGTGATCTGTTTAAAAAAAGTATGTGTGAAACTGAGAGCAAGGCTATTTGTTTTGAATTTAAACTAAATTAATAGATGCATTGTATGAAACTCATATGAAGTATTGAACTCGTTCCATCAGCTAGATATGAATATTTTATGTAGTTAATAAATTGAAAGACATTCATTCGATTTAGTGAAAAATATTCATATGAAGCGTAAAAAAGTTTTGAAGAAATACAGAGAAATGAGAATGTTGGACGCCAATCCAGTGGCGTAACTAGGATTTTGCTTCACAGGCCCCAAATTTTTTCTTAAGGCGCCAAGCCGTTGGGGGGGGGCGAAATCGAACAAAAAAGGTCATTAATTTTAGCACTGGGGAGCGAGATCCAAAATTCAATTTTATCTGGTGTAAAATTGGTTTCTTCCGAACATTTTCGAAAATAATCGAATTGAATCAAATAAAATCAATTTCACACTATGGCAAATTGAGAAAAAACATTTTTTCGCAATAAAACTGAATTCAATTTATTTGTTTTTGAATTTTCAA
>GL501545.1:2207397-2229815 GCA_000149185.1 Mayetiola destructor
CCCATTTCATTTTCGGTTCTAACGAACAATTAATATCGAACAATATTTCTGTTCAAAATAATGATCAATAGTAGCACGCATTTGCTAGCACAGTATCAAATTATTTATATTCTATCTGAATATGTGACTAGCGAAGGTTTTACAGTGACAGTATGTATAACAGTATTGAGCCAATTGATTCACTATCTTTACTGCAAACATTTTAACTCAATGATGAATTATTTATTGAAGGGAGACTATTTGATTTTTATATTTAGGTCTATTGAGTCCTCTTTTTTACAATGTAACTTGAGGCGAGTCTCGAATATAGCTCAAACGTCCCGTGAATGAAAATTTACAATATCGCAGCAATCGATCGCAGGCTTCCATAAGTTTGATGTTCATATTGGTTTTAAGATTGAGTATCCAAACCATTAGATTCAACGACTGTTCAAGAATGCAGAGAAAGTATCGAGTGAACATGATCTTACAAGTTTTATCGCAAAAATTATTGCATCAACGGAATTAAGTTGCTCGTTACATAATAATTCATGTATATATAGTGATTTGTTGGTTTACACACATGTTCTCCCAAGATATATCAACTATATTTCAGTCAGTTTTTATCAATTTTTATATATTAATACATTTTGGACGGCGATTTTTGAATTCAAATTAGGCTCTTTTGACTCGTCATTCTGATTTTTAAGATTTTTAGTGGCAGAAGCAAAGAAGAAATTGATATAAGATTACTAGAGAGCAACAATTATCAAATGATGCTTCCAAATCATTTTCAGGCTCCCATTTTATTATTTTGCAGGTACATCAATTGTGAGCATTTTATTTATCTTCGAGAGGATCGAGTTACCATACTTAAGGACAATTATAATTTTCTGTGTTATATAAAGATAAAAAGAAGCTTTAAGGCCTTGATTACCTCTTCTTTAATACACAAAACTGTGACATATGTGCCTTGCGGATATTTTGTAGGAGAAAACTGATCAACGGATAAGTTGAATATGAAATGTATGACCTCAACCTATGAATTTAACGATGAACAAAATACAAAAATAGTAGTTGTTCTTATTGGCTTTGTGCATTCAGAAACTCAATAAGTATAGTGAACAAGTGACCTGTTGTACGTGGAATTTACTTTTAAGATCATCTTCATTGGCACGTAAAAACATATCGTGCATAAAATGGCTCAGGGAAATAACAAATCTAATTCGGATATGTTCATGAGGAAGCTATCGTTTCTTGGATTTGGGGTAAGTTAAATTTTTCATTACTATTTGTATAAAAATTAAATACAAACTCACAGTGCTCATGGCTAGCAGTTCCTACATTCAGTTTCATTGACTTCACATCGTGGGGACACAACGATATCGATTGATATGTCACTATCATGATTGCATTGGATTCAATTTAACGATGTGTTGCCATTTAAATAAAAATATTTGCGCCTCGGTTTTATTGAATTTGTTTTCCTTCAAAGCGTTGTGTGTTGGTATTCTTTGGTGGAGAATGGAGACATATAATAATACAACCGCAAGTTATTTTAGATTGTCCCCTCTCATATTTTTTCGATCAAAAGCGACACTCTATATTATACACGGTGTTCCAAACGAAATGGACATATCGAATACTACCACACGCTTAAAATAAGGCAAAACAAATATCTTTAATCTATAACAATCAGAAATCCAACCAATAATGTCCTCCTCTTTTTTTGACAAAAAAAAAACGTTCATGGATCGAGCTACTGTACCATTACAAGCAAAAATATCCTTCACCTCATGAAGTTCGATATTGGGTCGAGAGGCTTTAGTGAATTTCTAACGAAACACATTTAATTTTCTATCGCAGTGTAATTTTATAGCAAATGCAAGGAAAAATATAATTTCCTCAATTAAAAATAGTTGTTGATTGATATCAAAGAGCTTGATCGACTACTCATGCTCAATGATTTGCTTTTAAATGCACAATATCAATACCAATACCCAATTCCGAATGGGCTGTGAATTGTGCATTCATTCAAAGTATGATTCTTCGTGGCATTGTACCGTTCATCAAATTATTTTCATCAGTTTCTGAATAAACATATTGTTGTTCTCTTATTCATTTTCAAAGACCTTCAGGCACGCCGTTTATTTGGTCATTATTTAATATACAGCACATGTGCAATGTGCAACCCTGTATTTGGTATAGTTTCTTTTTCTTCTTTAATTTATGAAAAGTTATAATGACGTTGTCGATTTGAAGTTTTGGATTTTGATATAACTTGGGAAAAGCTATCGTTTTTTTTTCAAATTTTTGAAACGTATAAACGCGTAGAAAATAAATTTTCCAAAAAAAAATATATATATGCTGAACAACCCCTTTGCATTCTTTCAAAAAACAATTTAAACCGGGCATGGTAGAGCGGCCATTTTTGGCCCGCTCGATCCTAAAGCGATATCTAAAAAACGAACACCCCTAATGTACAATGTACAATTTGAACTTTATAGCTTGGAATAAAAATAGGTATAAATCGCTGTACACCGAAATGTCAATATTTTATTCCACATAAGAATGCCATCTTACGCACACAAAAATGTCCGAATCCACACAAATTTCACTGCTCCTTCGAATTTCGCCGCTAGGGAAATTAAGACTTTTCTTGAAAAAATACCCATTTGACCTGCGGACACAAAGTAATGCACCATGTTTCGATTTTTCCTTCTAGATAAGTTCTCATTTAATTTATCGCCAGAATCCAAACCAGCAAATTCAGTCTCCAGTATTTCTTGTTATTGTGGAGAAAAAATCCGAAAATTGGTTCGAAATTTGAAATAAAATTCACAATGTTATTGTGACCTTTCAACATTCCCATTGTAAACTATGCTCCACAATGGACATTGTATTGTATATCCAAATTATCTTATTGATTGAATTATTCAATTATCCACTTCTTCGCGTCCTCATTCAAATTACGTAATGACGTCAAGCCGGAAAAGTTTCCATATTGTATTAATAATTTCCGGAGAGGAGCACGATTAGCGGGGCATATATATATATATATTCTGTGTGTGAATATATATATATATTCTGTGTGTGAATATATATATATATAATTCTGTGTGTCGGCATTCTTGTTTATGAGATGGCATTTCCGTGCGGAATGATTTGTGTTCGAGATGGCATTTTTGTATGAATGTTGGTATTTTTGAGTGAATAAAGGTACTTTTATGTGTGAGATGGAAATTCTGTGTTTGAAATGGCATTTTTATGGGTAAGATTTGGACAACCATAAAAGTACCGAGAATTTTGACGTTTAAGGAAAATAATGAAAACTGACAAATTATTGATATGATGCTGGCAGCTGGCAGTGGTGATTACAGCAATCGTGGCAACATTTACCAATAGATGCCGCTAAGCCTAAAATTTATTTTACTGTGCCAAAAAAAATTCCAGAATATAAATAACGAATTGAATGAGTTCTCAAAAAAACAAATAACGTATTTCGTGTTGATTGCGATTTGTAGTAGTGATTCATAAAATCACAACCATTTCTAGAGTAGGAGTAGAAATATTTGAATACATTATATTAATCATAATAGTTTATTAACAAATTTTTGTCGCCGAGGGATGAATTCATTCTTCATAATTTTTATTATGTGAAAACAATCAGAAAATATTTAGTTTCATTTTCAAAAATGATTTAACATTATTCAGTAGCTTTCCCGCCGCATTCCAACATAAACACTTTACAATTTTTATGATGGTGCGAGCCTACAACACAATTTTATTTAATGTAACGGTGAATCTGTGCACGTATCGCTGTATCTCAAACCGTTTTCACCCGTTTCTGGGTTTAAGTGGAACTTCAGGATTCTATCAGGTTTTCAGGGATTTTTTGAGGATTCTTCCTAACTACTAATTTCATTCAATCTAAACGGAAAAAATATTAAAATTGAGTTTTAAAAAAAGACACACATTTTTTATTCGTATCAGAAAAAATATGCGCATATCGTACGTTAAATATATAAATTGTGGATAAATTTCTCCTTTTAACATTCTGGGTTGCCGAATTATCATCGTTATGTCAGTAAATAAGTTTACACTATGATAAAGATGTCAATGTTAACAGATAACAATACGATGGAGAATTTTCCATGTATTTTCCGCAGCCAGCATTACACATTGAAAGTACATAAACAAAATTTTTGTAGCTATTTTTTAATGATAAAGTCTGAATTGAAAAAGTATAAAAAATATAGGTAATAATAGAAAGATTTGGATTTTAGAAAAATGTCTGGGGTACGATGTCTTGTCCATTTGTAAAAGCTCTCATTTTCATTCGTTTAACTATGCATTTATATGATTTTACTTCTGGGAAATATTCAGCAATACATCCGCAAAGAGCAAACAATAAATGAGGAACACGTTTTTCCTCAGGGGGTTGCTCACACTCATCATTTTATCCATGGTTTGATTGAAAATTTTCAGTAGCTGGGCAATTTAAACTATAACACTTTCATATAATCGAATTGAATTTTCAGTTACCTTGAATAATTTTCAAATAAAAAGAACAGCCCCTGGTATTTCACGAAAGCCATATTGAATCGGAGAAATTTTATTTTCCATCTAGCTATGCATTGAACAAACGTTTCAATGTACCATCAGACAAGTTTTGCCGCGTACAGCGTGCACACTTTTTGCTATTTTCCTCTCGTTATCTAAACGATACCCTATCCAAAGTGACACTCACATACACATTCTATACATATATATTACGGTTGGAGCAGAAATTTTCAGCTATTATCGTGTTTAATTATGATTAGAATGAAATGTAAAAATCATCTATCGGAACGATGTCAATTTTGTGATGAGTGCAAACCGTTGAATAGTTTTATGAAAATTCCTTAAATGAATTGTGTTCAAAACTGATTGCTTGTATCTATTCGAAATTTCCAAATGAATGAATAACTTCCATCGAATTGAAAAACTTAAGAAAAACATTGTAAACATGTGCGATATTATATGTGTAGCATGCAAGATCCCACAAGTATCTTCAGTAAATGTTCTATCGTGCCTGCATATGACCTCATTCAAAAAAGTGTTAAGAATGGTTATAGAATTAATTCTTATCTCAAAACGACGACAGCTAAAGCAACAGTTTAACTTAAAATTGTTATTTTATTGATTCTACCTAGGTAGTACCTATGAGAACAAGGACCTCTTTCTATTCAAACGGCAAAAAAATAAATATTTCATTCGAGAGCTCAAACTTCAGCATATCTTTAATACAATTTCATTTCGCAATTATTTGGAAAAAGTCATTTTATGACGTAGCTTTTCTCTTTAAGAAATTTATTATTAATCATTTGAAAAAAAAACTAAAAATAACTGTTGTATATACAACAATCGGGATAAACAATAGAAAGTCAATGTTGTTTCATCAAAATACTACGAAATGGAATACATTTCTTTGAAATGGTGTGGTGCACTTCAAATATTCAATGTGAATCGAAGGAAATAAAAGCAAAACTGAAAATAATACCTTCGGTTTGATCAAAAAGAAAAATGTTCTGATAGACATTTTTTTAGCTTTACTGCCATGCGACTCAAGTACATCAAACGATATGAAATAAATAACGATAATTAGAAAAGGTGACAAAACAAATATCTTGATAATTTCTATGAATGAACTACAGTCAATGTTTATCGATATTCACAATAAAATTAAATCGATGCTCATTTCTGTCCGTTGTATTCCAAATCAATTTGTAATATATCTAGGATCGAGTAGATCAGACGAAATTTGATGCAGAATAAAGGAGTAACCTAAAAATTAGGCCAAAACTAACAATTACAAAAAAAACCATAAATGCTGTAGATGCGAAGAGAGCATAACCAAAAGAAGTGAATATCGAAATTTACGAAATCTAAGGTTTTGGATAAATATGTTATCAGTGATCCAGCGTACAAAGTGAAATGAATAAACTTTTGTTTTTTGTCTTTTGACACTAAAAATTTTAAAGTTGGACAAATTTGTCTTAGATGTAAATTGAGATTATTCAATGAAATAATTGGGAATCGTGGCGACGACCAAATACAACGATAAATCACCGATTGCAGCTAAGATTAACCTGGTATATTGATTCTGTTTTTTATTCGATATGCTCAAATTTTCTTTCCAAATACATATCGCTATCATAATTATTTTAGTAGTTGACACGAAATACTCATCATTTCATTATGCTTGACGAAAGAATATACAAGTGTCTGAACATAGTCATGTATCAGTCTTAAATATACATGCCAATGCAATCATTGATTGAATAGCTGAGAACAAATATGAGACTTAATATTTCTGTTTCAATGATTGTCTTCTAAAAAAAACGTCAGCATAAACGTCCTCCAAAATATCTGAGCATTATAAGCGTCTATCGATATTTTTTTCATGTAAATATTTTTTAAAGCAGTTTATGGTGGAAACTAATATCGATGCACAATCTGTATGAAAATAAATTTGGTTGCCGTATTTCATGAAAGTTTGCTCAGGAGACGATTTTTAAAAAATTTGTCGAACGTCTTGCTTATGATTACTTGCGCCTGGTATTTAAATTTAGTTCATCATGTGAGACATATTAAGATAGCGTTAAATAATTTACATATTCGGTCTTCGTTGGTTTATTGAGATGGGAGGAGAGGGAGAAAAGTCGATTGTCAACAATTTATGTCTCGAGAATATTGTTCTTTTAATATGTCTCACATGATGAACGAAATTTGAATACCAGGCGCAAATAATCGTAAGCAAGACGTTCGATAAATTTTTCATAAAAATCGTCTTTTGAGCAAACTTTTATGAAATACGGCAACCAAATTTATTTTCATACAGATTGTCCATCGAATTTAATTCCTACCATCAGCGGCTCTAAAAAATATTGACATGAAAAAGATATCGATAGACGCTTATGATGCTCATATTTTTCTTATCTATTCAATTCATCATTAAATATATATTCAATAGCAACATGCAAACGTCAGCATATCGAGGGTATGAGCGACGGCATGCTCGTGGTCAACCTCGTATATTTGCCACGAAGGTTATCGAATGGAATCGAATATCGGTATCATTAAAAAAATATGAGGTGACTTATTTATTATACACCTATGAGACGGAATAGAAAGATTGATTGTTAATTTTTTGAGCGATTTGAATAGATCCATCCTTATAGCTATAAAATATGAACTTACTGCTATACATTGCAAGTGTTTTAAAAGCCACCCAGATAGCCCTTTTAGGCAACAGATGTTGCATTTGTTTTGTTGAAACTATAACACAAAATATAATTATAAGAGGACATGAATCAGCCTGCTTTTGCTGGCAATAAAAAAATTAATTCATTATTCATGATTCGAGAAACTGTAATAGTTGACAGTGTTTGATCGAACTTGTTGCTGATACTTGTATTGGTTGTATCAGTTTAATGTCGATTCTTTGGCTTGAAAATTGTATTTACTACAATAACAAAATATTGTTATATATTGATTAACCAATATATTCACCATCGTTAGCTATGACCTCTTGCCATCTCTCTTGAAAAATCAATTTTATTACGAGAAAAAGGGTGGTCGTAACTTTTTTGATTGACTGTATGTTGGAAGTACAGTTTCCAAAAAGTGAAGGGTGATTTTATTAAAATCGAAACCTGGTTAATCATTGTTTTTCTTGTAGAATATGTTGGCAAAAGTTTTATTACTACACATATTGATGACTATCAAAATTAAACCTTTCTAAACTTGACCAGGAAATATGATGGAAAAATTGCAGGGAAAAAAGAACATTTGTAGCCAGAAACAAGATTGAATTTTGAAAATGTTGACTTAATTGAGTTGAATGACCATAAATGGCAAGAACGAATAGTTGTTTGTTGGAAAAATTTAATGAGTAATTAATAGAACGCAGCAAACCATTTTTCTCTCTCAGAAAATCTCTCCATTTTTCGAAATAGAAATTGCATTTGCTAATTTCCATAAATATGACCTTTTTCTTTTTTCTAAAATAAAAGGATATTGTATAAAATTTTAAGCAAATGTCTAAGTAAAAGCATTTGTTACTTTTATTCATAAACATGACCCATTATAATTGCACCAAAATAAAGCAAACCTAAGTTCCGATATTTAATATATTATATTATATAATAGAATATTTTAAAGAATTATTATGTTGTATTGACCCCCTTCATTCTTTAAGCTCGTATCATGCATATCTTCCTCGGTCAAGGTCATACATGGAACGAAAATGTAGTAATGAGCTACGATTTACATGCTGATCCATACTACATTACCATATGTATACATATTCAATGGTTTTATACAATGGTATTTGTGATATGCTATACGCTACCTAGCAGTATACACATAATACATAAAAAAATTAACAAAAGCATTTGTATGGTTTTGTAGAACTAAAATCAATATACACTGCCAAGAAACTTGGAAGTAACGCTTGATGTACATATGATTTCTAAAAATCTATTTTCACGAATGCATAATGTACAGTCATCTAGTTTAAATTTGCTTCTTCTAACGGTTGTTGGCAGCACTTCTGAATAAACTTCCAAATATTCCAATGAAACAATGAATTCAACTAATTGAATTCGTGCATTTTCCAATGGAAAGACGGATTGGTGATTATTTTTTATTCAATTGTTTTTTGCACAGATTTCTGCATAGATTTTGAGTTAAAGACAAAATATGAAAGTCATATTTCGAATGGAATAGTATTTGCTATTCCGACTAGTTGAGATCATTTTTTTTTTTTTTGAAAGTGAAATGTATCGGCTGAACTCCAGTTCGGGGATGCAATTTCCCAGTTTCGGGATGCGAATTCCCAATTTTGGAGTGTATTTTTCAATTTTGGTATGCAATTTCCAGAATTTAGATTTCAAAATCCCAAATCTGGAATGCAAAGTCATTATTCTCCGAGCATAGCCACTATTTAAAATCTGAATTCCCTCATTTTCCAAATCCAAATTTTTTAACATTTGCTGCAGTCAGCATTGTCACATGTAAAATCGCAATTTTAATAAAAACTACGTCTCCAGTGAAAATTTGAATAAACTCAATGGATTTTTATTTATTATTGCAGCTCCCCTCTCAACGAAAATTACTCATGTAGTAGAAGGGTATCAAGCAGAATTTGACAATATTTTGTTTGAAAATTATTTCCATTCCTATTTTGCAACATATCAATGTTGTCATATATGTTATATCTTCTTGCTTATAAATATTATTCACTTTTTAAGAGCTGTGTTTATCATGGATCCAATTAAGCCATTTTTGTACCAAAGTGTTTTGCTCACAATTAAACTTTTTCGCGGTTTGAAAATGAACATTTGAGAATCGCGAGCTTCTCGAAGTCACAGGTGTCAATATCGTAAAACGGATGAAAAGAGTTGTTGGGAGTTACACTGAGTGAAAGCGTATGTAGATGAAACAAAATGCTTTTGTGCACAGAGCTTGAAGATTTAATTGGGCATCGTCATAACGCCATCTGTTTAAAATGAGCAGCATTAATATTTGATATTTCACCCAGAACTGTTGTATACAGTGCCTCAAATTTGACTTTTGGAATTAAAGCTCTTCGAGATTTTTATTAATGTTAAACACTATTCCTAAACACTTTCATGATATGGCGTTTTGGTTTGAAGTGAGTACACTAATACCATGATACAGGCCATTTTTTATATTCATCATTTTTTGAGCAAAATTAACTTGTCATCACTAAAATCTGCCTATAAAGCACTATATAGTACAAAAAATTGTATTTTTCTATTGATCGTTCATGGCTCATGGAACTGCCTAAAATAAGACCAAAAAACAACTACCCAAACCCAAATACAACTGCCCGCCTATTTTAGGGCCATGTTCGTGACATAAATTCTCATCACATATCAACACCAGCTTCTGATTTCTTATCCAGAGAAACTGCTAAATACATTCTGCCCTTCCCTTGATCTGACTCCATGAAGGCCACATAAACAAACAATAGTTCATTCGAAAACGGACATGGCAGCAATTCCATACACAACAAAGTAAAGAGTAGACAAGCTTAATAATGAGAATTCTTCTCGAAATAATTTGTCTCAAGTATATTGCAATCAAAACAGATGAACACTAATACATTCGGTTGTCAAAATCATATTTCAAAATCGAAAATGTCAGATTTTCTGATAGTTTTCGAGTACTTCAGGTTCACAAAAGAAAAATTTCATCTTCGTAAAATTGAATGTTTTTACCACCAATATTATGATAACAATAGTCTTTTAGGAAAGGAGAACGTACATTTTGCCCGTGCTATCAGTTTAAAAAGGAAACACAATGTATGAACGCATAAAACGTATAATACATGTTAATTGATTCGTTTGGTTTTCATTACTTATTTCTGCCTAATCACACATGCTTTATTGTTACATTGAATTCGATACATTGGTTTGGTTCAGGCCCTTATCAGATACTTCAATAGAACGAGTAAATTCAAGTCTCCATACATAAGTCTACATACATAACGAATGTACGGCCGTACCTACGAGCTCGAATAAATTTCACTCTCTTAATAATTTTTTTCTGATATATTTGTTTTATATAATGTTGTGAGAGAGCATGAATTACATTTTTCAAAACGAAAAATTGGAAAAAATTTGAAAAAAATTATTTCGCCACAGAGGCTCGATTGTACGGAGAGTTGGGTACACATACATTGTACGGATTTTTGAATTAACTCGTACTATTGAAGTATCGGATAAAGGCTTGGTTTGGTCTTTTACAAAGACAAATTATAAACAATAACTTCAAACTTTCTAATGTTCTCACTTGATTCATGGATTTTTTGGGTAATAGACTGATGGCAATGGCAAACCCGATGAGGTACAGTTGGATGCAGAAATGGAAAAAGTATTCGCTGTGCCTGGTGCTCGCGAACACAAACAGGACAAATTTGATATGGCGCAATTGGTTGGAGGTGCGATGTCCAAAGATCATGATTCGCAAAGATCCAAAGACTATGACAGCGATTGTAAGTTTTCATTTAAAATTGTTGATTTACCATTTTATGAATAATGGAGACCACAAATCACGATCATTTTTTATTTTTGATTTTTCACACAGTTATAGGATAATGATGATTGTAACTTTTGCTTTTTATAAAATATATATTGCTTGATGTGAAACATTAAGATATAAAATCGTTTTTCATATATATACACTGCCAGTCAAAAGTTTAGGTACGACACGAGTATGCTCGTATACTCGTGTGGTACCCAAACTTTTGGCTGGCAGTGTATATTTTTGTACCAGCTCAAACTCAGTGTGGGATGGGTCTTATGTCTTGTAATTTGGACCATTCGAAGGTTGAGAAAATACCCCGACCCATATTTTTTTGTTTGACCCTAGACCCCACTCCGGTCTCGGGATAGGACTCCAAATATTTTTTCGAGAATCATTCTTAAGGAAAACTGATAACAGAAAAAAAGCTTCGGGGGCCATTCTATCCTTCAAGCCAGTATATCTCTGTTTCGAATAAATACTAATAATTTGAATATCTCTATATTTCTTCTCACTTAAGCTTATCGCAGTCAAACGTATCAACATTCTGTCCGCAAACCCATTCTTAGCGCGATGAAACGTAAAGATTCGAAAGACTCACATACAACAACACAATCTTTCGATACCAGTAGCGCAGCATCGACGGCAACTGGCACACCAGTCACATCGCCACAAAAAAGCATATCAATTCGGGAGGAAAGCAATGAAGAAGCAATACTTTCTGAACGTGCTGGTCGTTTTGAGCCACATTCCGACTCAGATACAGAGGAACGTCGCGTTCAATTCGATAAAGCTAAACTGAAAATTGAGACCAGTGGTGAAAATATTATAGAAGAGATCGATATAGCTGAAGATGATAATGAAGATAAAGAAAAAAAGAAATATCACAAGGGGTAACTTAATTGTTATAATCAATTTACTAGATATTTCACTTGGTTTCGGTAGTTCAAAATCTGGTAAAAACACACCTACGCATTCAAAACTTATTCTGTTATTAAGCAAAGCCTCCGATATTATTTCGATTGTTCAATATTTGTAAAGAATCAATTGGGACATAAGCTACTGCGTTCTGACAAAAATGCTTTGAAGGTTTCAATGAAATTTATCCTATAGTCATATTACATATGAATATGTTGACCGATAACGCAGATTTTGAATGTTTGGTATTTATTTCAAAGTCTGTTTTTTTATTAATGTGAATTGTATAAGTTCTAAAAGAAATGTTTTCTTTTTCATTTATATGTTTTTCCAAAAGACGTCATCAACATTACAAGAGACGAAAGTCTTCATCAGATCATCATCATCACCACCACCACCATCGGCATCTCAGTCCTGATGCTACGCCAAATATTGGTGATAATGCGAGTTCTAACATGGATAATTTCACCAAAAACCGGCGTGTTTCTGTCCAACCAGAAGATGCTTTTTTGAAGGTATGTGACTTTTTTTATTTTATTAATAAAAATTTCGCATGAAAATTAATAATCTGTGCTATTACCCAAGAGGGCGCAGGAATCATCCGGTCGCAGCGCTCTGGGAGCATTTTGGTGATTCGATGCATATCCCATTTGCAAGCGTCCGCAATGTACAGCACTACTATTCGCTGCGAGAACGCTACGATTGAGTTGTGAATCCATTCGTGTTCGGAACAAATTCCCTTATTTGTTTCGCCTTATTCACAACTCAATCGTAGCGCTGTCTGGCAAATAGTAGTGCTGTATTGCGGATGCTTGTGATTGAGATATGCGTCGAGTCATTCCCAAAATGCTCCCAGAATACACGCAAAATATGATATTTCTTTAATAGGAATCTCACATAGATGACCTAATATCTCATCGTTTGGATGATCCAAGAGCACTCCGTCGATACCGTATTCAACCACAATCGAGTGAAAAGATTGCCAAACGTGAATCACAACAAGTTCTATCACCAAGAAAGCAATACGATCACAGTCCACATGAAGTTTTCGTCCAGTTAGATGAGCTGCAAAGTAATTTGGATGAATGGAAAGAAACAGCACGTTGGATTAAATATGAAGAAGATGTTGAAGAGGGGGCCGATCGATGGGGTAAGTATTAAAAGATGTAACTTTTTTTCTAAATTTTTTAAAGTTTTTTTATAAACACAAATATTTTAAAATATATGACTAATAATGGGCTTTTGATTGGATTTATTTCGAAAATCTTCCTTTTGTAATCGTTATCGGTACGACTGAATTCTGTCTATACTTGTTCAAATAGGTCGCCCGCATGTCGCGCCATTATCCTTTCATTCTTTGCTCAATTTGAGATTGTTCCTAGAACAAGGTGTCGTTTTATTAGATTTAGAGGAACGTGATTTTCCAGGTGTTGCTTACAAAGTTATTGAAATGGTGAACTTAATATTTTCCTTCTAAATTATATTCAATAAATTTCATGTTTCGTTTTTTTAATTAGATGAGCAGCAAAAATTTGATTCATCACGATGATAAACCCAAACTACTACGAGCACTTTTACTTCGACATCGTCATGTTAATGAAAATACACATGGTTTTCCATTCGGATCCAGACGTAAATTTAGTAGTTATACTAGCTTACAGGTATGTTATAAAAATATTGAACCTACATTTTCTATACATCGGAATCGCCAGTGATCGATTTTTGGCACTCTAACCCGCAAGAGTGTCACAGAAGAGTAAAGTATCTAAAAAGACTTTTTTAACGTATTCTGAGTTTCGTTTTGTTCATGTTTAAATTTTATATTTCGAAAATAGACAATGAGCATGCCAAATGTCATAACGATACGTGGGTTAGAGGGTTGAAACAACAATCTGCCATTTCATATTTCATAAGAATCAAAATCGAGGAATGGATAGAGAAAAAGAAAGAAAAGAAGGTCGAATTTATTTGGTGAGGTCTTTCATAATAATAGGTTTAAAAACCAAATACACCTATTATTATTATTATTTTCATCATCAACATGATAAATTTCCAATGTCCAGTTATCAGTTTCCTAAATCTAATTGCTGATTTTTTTATGTTTTTTCGTTTTCCCCTTTTTCGTTTGTTGTTCCTTAAGTTAATATTGATGAGACTGATCAAATGAATATCGAATATATGTTCATATCAATTAATAGATAAAATTGAAATTTCGAATTGAAAAATCTTAAAGGAATTTAAATTATTATTTAACCTAGAGTTTGTCACAACAAACGGATGATCTAGTCGTTCTCTCAGTAAAATTCAATTATTTTTACTTTGACTTGGAGTGAAATTTGTAATGATTTAATTCGTGTGAACCTTTCATAATGACTCTCGACCTTCGGGTGATGATAAGCCTTGATATGAACAATAAGAAACATTCAATATTCTTAGTCATGAATGCTAACAATGGAATCTTTTTACATACCTCCCGACCGCAATCGCTCATATCTAATTTGTGTTGAACAAATTCACGATAGTCTCTTGTAGTATCAATCGTCGTTAAATATCGGAAAAGTAGCCATGCAAGTGTCTGAATTTTTTAAATGTCCTCAGCCATCGGTTTAATGTCAGCAATTAAACGACCACTTTCAAAGTTGTTTAAATAGTGAATCGTCTCATTTTGCTTGTTCAACCACAACTGTTCGCTTCAAACACAAACGAACTGAATACAATGGCTTATTGTTTCGGAGAAACTCGAATAAATGTCTATTCCTGAGGATTTTTACAATCGGAATGAATTTCAAATCTACAAAACCGATTGATGTAAGGTGTTGAAAGATACCTGAATCTGGATACATTGACATTTTGGTGCGTTTAAAATGGTGAACCAATGCCTTGTCATTGTTTGATATCAATCGATCACGTTGACCAAAGAAAGATGCAAATTTGTAATGCATACGGAGGCGTTTTTGCCAGACTTTAGCCATTTTCATATGACAATGTCTTTTTTTGAATATTCATTGTGATCAATCATTCATTGTGTTTGAGAAAAAAACGCACCCTCAAAATCTTCGATTTGAATGTCAAAACAATAAAATTTCAGCCGCATTGAATATGAAACAAATCGAAATAATAATCATCAAGTTTAAAAATTTACACACGAACAGCATTTCATTTCTATACAATACATACAGATGTAGCTATTATATTGACACATCTAGGTGAAATCTCTTGTATATCTGTCATTTAAAATCAGCTTTAAGGTTCTTCATTGAAAATAATGGAAAAGTTTATTTTATCTCACTAGAATGTATAGACATGAGTCCGTATGAATAAAGAATATCATTAATGACATGCTTGTCTTGTATCTTAAACATATTTGATATCACTCTGAAAATGATTTTATTTCAATTTTTACATTTGTTTACCGCTTCTTCACTCGTCAAAAATACTAAAATCTAACACAATGAAATTATACACTAATCAAACAAAATACACGAAACTATTGGACCAATGTCACAATGGTTTCCATATAATTCAATTTGAATATAAAACGAAACAGTATTTGTGGGATGATGAAATACATAATAAGACCAACAGTATCAGTTGCAAAAAACAACGATGCTGGGGGTAATAAGATGGCATAAACAACATCCATATCAACGTGCATCAATTTGATAGTGAGCTTGATAAAACGACATCTGACCTATTCGCTATTTCATACAACGAACTAACACGGCGCCATTCAACATTGTCTAACCGAATTGTAATGAGACTGCATTATTAGTGTAAAATGTAGAACAAAGTTTTTGGAAATATGAACAGCGAAATTTTATAGAAGTCCTTCGAGTTGGGCCGCAATTGAAATCAGCCTCTTCAAATCCACCAAAAAGCAAACTTTCATGTTTGCTGTATGTGTAAAAAAGATCATCCGGAAAATGATCAGAATTTATATGAAATTACTTCCATTTTCATTACATTCAACGTGATTTTCACCTAATTTTTATCTGTATATTAAAGTCGAAACCCTATATGAAAACTTCTTTGAATGAATGAGGATGTAATGAAAATTTATTGCATAGACGATTTTTGGTAAGTTTGAATGGTCCTAAAATCTTTTCAATGTCACTGTTACCAAATCGGAAGTTTTTCTTGTATATTTCCAAATTCGATATGATGGTATAAACAAAATGAATTGTTTCTAATCTTATATGGCATAAGTGGGAAAAATTAATAGAAATACGGAAATCTCGTTCAGAATAAACAGGCCCAATGTTTAGGATCGCATGAAAATCCGCTTTTCATATTTCTAATAATTTTTCGAGTTTTTTTTTCATTGTTATTTGACATACAAGAATTATTTTTTTTCATTATATTGATATGTTTATCATTGTAAGAAGTCCGCTCGTTTTATGCCAAGAATCGTGGCCCATGATACTCAGCATTCTAAAGATTGTGCTGCGTACTTTTGAAAAAAGAAGCTTCATCATATTATTGAATACTTCTGACTTTTGGCATTTCATTCGAAAACGGATTTCAGACGTATGGGCCGTATTTACCCGCTGATATAGAAAGAAGCATAAATCATGCTTTTTGGGTTTTGTTCACGCCTTAACCTAACCACTTCATTTTTATATTCCAAAGAAGTGTTATTAATTTGGAAAAATCATATGACCAGTACATTTTATCTTTTTCGAGATTTATTTCTCGTGATAACAATTTCAAACAATTATTTACAAATATTTGTACAGATTCAATGAAGAGAAAACATTCAGGGCGTAACATACTATAAAATAATATATTCCTGATCTTGCATGTTCAATGAATAGTACCAATATTAATGTTATTCATTTTACTCAAAGATGGTAGTGCAAACAAAAATAGAACAAGACAGAATTCGACTATATTAAATTCACGTATATGCAGTTCATATGATGCAACATCGATTCTGCCATACTCATAATTGAAGAATAAATCAAGTAAAAGCCCTTGTTTTTCAAAATTGTTGTGATTTTAAGCGTTTCAGACAATTAATGATATCGATTGGCGAAAAAGAATGTTTGATTAATAATTCAAGTACACAAAAAAAAAATCGGAAGAACAACTCATGTATCCTGACCACTAGAAAGTGGTTTCCTTGGGTGAGCCAACACCAAAGTAAAATAGTATCAATGCGATGGTGCATAAAAATCTATGGATGAATTATAGTGAGGCAATATAAAAATTTAGGCGCATGAATAATAATCAAGATCGTTAAGTATTCTGCTGACAGTTTTCAAAACCTCAAAAATATTCATTACGTTTCCATTGTCCAGACAAAAATTTATAATACGCAGAGTCCCGACAGAGAAATTGATTCCTTAAATGTGGCGTAAACTTTTCTTTCTGTATTGAAATTATTACTTATTTACATTATATGTTTGTAGATTAAAATTCAGTTTATTAAATTACCGATTTTCATTAATCATTTATTTATTCAATTGTTTAGAATCTTTCTTGTGACTCAAAACCCAAAATTATCTCTGCAAATGAGATAAATGGTCATGCTGTCAACTATTCGACTGGTGATGCGCATATTGATCTGCGGGAAGAAACATATTCATCATCCCAGGAAGATCTAAAACGCTTACAAAACGATACAATATTGAAACGGATTCCAAGAGGGGCTGAAGCAACATCAGTTTTAGTATGTAGAAAATATTAATTGTTAATAAACAAGTTTAAGAAATAATATCCTCACATTAATCTAGGTGGGCTCTGTGGATTTCCTTAGTCAGCCGACTGGTGCATTTGTTCGATTAGCTGAAGCTATTCAGATACCTGGAATTACAGAAGTACCAATACCCGTGCGTTTTATATTTATTTTAATGGGTCCAAAATTAATTGATATGGATTATCATGAAGTGGGTCGATCAATTGCTACTTTGATGTCAAATGATAGTTTCCATAATATTGCCTATAAAGCAGAGGATCGACAGGAACTATTATCAGCTATCAATGAATTTCTTGACGATTCAATAGTATTGCCTCCAGGTAATTGGCAACGTGAAGATTTGCTTCCTTTTGAAGAGTTGAAAGCAAAGAGTGAATGGATTCGATCACGCAAAGCAAAAGCATTACAATTGAAAAATAAGGAAAAAACTGGTACATCATCCGAAGATGAAAAAAAGTTATTAGACAATCAAGAGGTATTGAATGATAGGTCAGGTATCTGTGGTCGTAAGAAGCGAAATCCGTTAGAAAAAACCAATCGATTATGGGGTGGCTTGCTTAATGATATCAAACGACGGTATCCAATGTTCAAGAGCGACTTCACCGATGGATTGAATAGTGAAACATTGGCTGCAACAATATTTATGTATTTCGCTGCATTGTCAACAGCCATTACATTCGGTGGGCTATGTTCCGAAAAAACAGAAAATTCAATTGGAATACCCGAAACACTTTTGGCTGCATCTGTAGTTGGAATCGTTTTCCATTTATTGGCTGGTCAACCTCTCACTATTATTGGAACGACCGGACCATTGGTTTTACTTGATGAAGCATTATATCAATTTTGTGGAAATAATGGATTACAATTCTTAACAGTACGTTTGTACATGAGCTTATGGCTGGGAGTAATAGCATTAATTGTATCTGCGTTCGAAGGAAGTGTCTACGTACGTTTGTTCACCCGATTTACTCAAGAGATATTTTCAGCATTGATCACATTGATTTATATTATTGAAACGATTTCAAAGTTATTCAGTGCTTATGAGCGACACCCATTATTGTCGGAATATTTGTACAGAAATATGTCATCAGCATTTTTTCAAATGAACATAAGTGACCCAGCTGAGTCATTGAATGAGACACAGAGTTCCTCCAATTCAATTGTACAATTCAACAATAATATGAGAAATCTGAATTTGTTAGATTTTCGCGATAGCAATGGCTCTATTAACCAACCGAACACTGCATTATTCTGTTCATTCTTGACATTGGGAACATTTATAATTGCCTATTTTCTCAGAATATTTCGAAATTCACATTTTCTTGGCCGGACAGCACGCCGGGCGCTGGGTGATTTTGGCGTACCAATATCAATCGCTATATTTGTTTTAGTGGATTTCTTTGTTCCGGCGGTTTTCACAGAAAAATTACATGTACCAGAAGGTCTTTCACCGAGTGATACACATAAACGTAACTGGTTGATCCCAATGGGCAATATACCAATTTGGCTTCCATTTGCTGCTGGTATTCCAGCAATTCTAGTGTACATATTAGTTTTCATGGAAACACATATATCCGAACTAATTGTTGACAAGCCCGAACGTGGCTTAAAGAAGGGATCTGGCCTGCATTTGGATATTGTATTGCTTTGTTTTCTGAATATTGTTTGTGGATTCTTTGGTATGCCATGGCACTGCGCGGCCACCGTCCGATCTGTAACGCATGTATCAGCCGTCACAATAATGTCTAGGTATGCCCAAACGAATATTATAATCATTAAAATTTTTAAACAATAAAATGATATTCCTTTCATTCATTCGGAATATAACAGGACTCATGCACCCGGTGATAAGCCACATATTACTGATGTTAAAGAGCAACGTGTATCTGGACTATGTGTTTCAATTTTAGTAGGTTTATCGGCAACAGCAGCGCCATTATTGCGGCAGATTCCAATGTCTGTGCTATTTGGTGTTTTCCTATACATGGGCATTGCATCAATGACTGGAGTTCAGTTTTTCGAACGGTATTTAGCTCATAATTCATTTGATTCTTATCGACATTGCTCCATTTTTGAAATACTTTTTTTGAAAATACATATACAAATTCTTTTTTACAGTCTTGCACTATTTTTCATGCCTTCAAAATACCATCCCCCCGAAACATACGTACGGAGAGTACCCACATGGAAAATGCATCTATTCACGGTCATACAAGTCATTGCATTGATCATACTTTGGGTCATAAAATCGTCAAAACTTTCTTTGGCGTTCCCATTTGTTCTGATAATGATGGTACCCTTGCGACAGCGACTATCTCTTTTTTTTAACTCTCGCGAAATGAATGCGGTAAGATAATAATTCTTTAAAGAATGCATGTTGAATCGAATGTTTTATTGACTTATCTTCTTTCAACATATAGCTGGACGGCTCGAATGCATCTGTTGACCCAAATGATGAACCCGACTTTTATGAACAAGCAATAATTCCAGCCTAATTTCAAATCAAATGGCATATTCAATGTCGTTCTTAAATATATCGTCTTTTCGACTAAAAGTTACATTTATATTAAACGTTATTAATTACCCTAATATTATTTAAACACAATTGCCAAATAGCCTAATCGAATTGAATTATT
Source organism: Mayetiola destructor (assembly GCA_000149185.1). Classification (NCBI taxonomy): domain Eukaryota; kingdom Metazoa; phylum Arthropoda; class Insecta; order Diptera; family Cecidomyiidae; genus Mayetiola; species Mayetiola destructor. Next base: position 2,227,723 of record GL501545.1, read on the forward strand.
CCTTTGTTTGAATTTTATTCAGAAATTACTATGCAAATACAAATTCAGAAGTACACAGTACACAGTATACATGAGTTTAATGTAAATTGTATCTTAGTTTAAATTGAAATTCATTAAAACATGCATCATTCGTTGTAGAAAAATCAGGCAATGAAATTTTCAACTGTAAAGTTTTGAAATTTATTTTTGTTAATTGTTATTGAAAGTCCCTGAATCATCGAGGAAACGTCCATCAAATGAGTAATTTAGTTGACACAAATTCATTACGATGCTCTGAACTCTAAATAACTTATTTAATTTTGGAGCATTGAAAATTCTATGCGCTTAAAAAATCAAGCAGCAACAAGTAACAAAAAATGGAAACATTTGAACGCCCAAAAATCGTTTTTCTTTTGCTATTCTCAGCTTTTAGGATAATAGTTTAATTCGATGTCCGACTGGCCCGAATATAGTATTGGTGCGTCAAAAAGATATATTTACTATTGGGTACACAATTGAAAACTTTATGTATGTGAGGAACAGAGAGATGTATGCGAAAGGGTACTTAGCTGAGAGAATCGAATAAAATGAATAGTTTTGCATATGTTACAACTTTTCCTCGGTTTTGGATGATAAATTAGGGCAACTCAGAAAACTACAAGTATTATATTTTCAGAAAATAAAATAAATGTACCTAATTAAATCTAAGATACCTTATTATAATAGAAGATGTGGTATAAACGAACCAATGCAATGCACACAAAAAATCATCGGATTAAATTCTATGAGTTTAATCCGTGAAACGGATTATTGACAAGTTAATTCCGATATACAGATTGAATTTGAATATCTTTGCGCATGTACGACACACTCATGAAGCGTCACATATACAGAATTTGGTATGAGTACAGCGTTATGTATGCAAAGGCTACTGGATGAAATGTTAAAATTCAGCCGAAGATATTCAAATTCAATCTGTATATCGGAATTAACTTGTCAATAATCCGTTTCACGGAATAAACTCATAGAATTTAATCCGATGACTTTTTTGTGTGCACTTTGATATTTCTTAATTCGATATTTGCCAAGGAAAACAATATTTGCCGTCTAATAACATAAATCCATTCTTTCATTTGGTCTTCGTGCTTGTACAGTGCTATCCAATTTCAGCTTGAGAAAGCAAATTCGAAATTAAATGCACCTTTTGCCTACAAATTATGTATTTCTCTATTGGTTTATATTGTAGAGGCTAAAGGATCTGCCATTAATGATTTGAACGATGTTGACCGTAACCATATTTGCACATATCGTTCTCTTTAGTCAAAACTTTTCATTTTCATTTTGCATAACTGAATCTCTATAACCTCACCCACGTGCTTGTCTTTGATTTCCAAGCTTTGAATGAATCACGGGCTGAAAACTGAAAAATAGGCTTTTCCATTTTATCTTGAAAATAATGAAATATAAAAGATTTCTGATTTCAAAATATACCAGAACAAATTATATATTATAATAAACTGACATTCACTTTAGAAGGAGATATGAAATTATTTTCGCTGGCGTTGAATATTTCTGGATACTAAATGACATTAAAATAGGGTCTATAGTCTAATCTACCCTATACTTTAAAATATGAATTGATAAAATAAATATTGTTGAAAATAATATGTGTGAATAATAAAACTTAATTCAACACCTCATTTTTTAGTTCATAAATTTCAATCATCACTCACTCATTCAGACCCAATTTCCATTGCATACAATTCGGGTTAAAAGGATGACCCCATTTTAGGATGACCCCATTTTGGTTGTTTTTCTATCAAACTGCATCATTGGATTTGTCAAAAACCGATTTTTTATATTCAATTATTTTAAATGGGGTTATCGAAAACTGAATAATTTTTATTGCCGAAATTCAAAAAAGTCAAATGATTTCCGGGTGTTGTTAATGGATTTTAGATGTGAATTAATGCGAAACATATCATTTTCAGATGTTGTAAATGGATTTTAGTTGCGAATTAACGCGAAACATATCATTTCCAAGAGTTATAAATGGATTTTAGATGCGAATCAATGTGAAACATATCATTTTCAAGTGTTAACTCAGACCAATG
>GL501549.1:91145-104579 GCA_000149185.1 Mayetiola destructor
AAAAAAAAACTAGATTGTTTTTATCCATTCACTTCGTCAATAGTTATCGCCACACTTTGATTTATTTATTATGGTTAAGAATTGGCCAAATGATATATACACACGCGAAAAAATCTCTCATTTAGCTCATTCGCTAAATCCACCTACTGTGATGTGAAAATGAATGATGTTGTTCAACATTCTCATGATTGAAACAAAAACCAAAAAAGGATTAGTGAAAAAAAAACAAAATTAATATACAAAAATCAATTCGCCCAATGCATGTGAAAATCATAAAATGTGACACATGATTTAGTGGATTTTGATAGTTGAAGTCTCTCTCGAATGACATGCATTCAAGTTAAAAATAACGACTAGTTTGTATTTTTGTTTTTTGCGTATAATTTTGAATTGGTTAGCATCATTGTCGACAACAAAATCCAAATAAATCTGTACAAATAATCGTTCAATTTAAATATTAATATGGCAAACTGAACGAATAAATTCAGATAAATGATGATGACGACGGCGATGGCCGGGCTTTGGGGGGCAATAAAAATACACGACGGCACAACTTGTACACAATAAATCAAAAATCCACACACACACAATCCAAGCGAATGAACAACTTAATGTAATTTAAAATTAAAATCCAGTTCAATCGGACAGCTCACAACTCACAAACAACAAACTGACTCGGGCAAAAAGACGAATTTGCAATCAACAATTTGAATTGAGCGTAGGTTTGGGCCACAATATGCGCAACCAATTCAAATAAATATTGTTGTTTAAATGTCATTTGTAATTAATTAATGTTTTTTAATGAACTGGTGTGCTGAATCATGTGAATAGATTTTATTTTTGTGGGAATTTCAATTTGATTCGATGTGTGTGTGTGTGTTGAGCTGATCGATCCGGATGGATTTTGCGGAAAAAAATCAACCGAATATTGATTCGATGGATATAATTTAAAGCCAAAGTGAATCGTAATGCCATTGAGCATTAGCTATTATAATTTAAGAGGATTGAGTGCGACTAACAGTGTGAGTTATGGTATGTTGAAATGAGATCTGTTTATTTTCCATTCAATGATCATTGTTCAATTAATTTCAACGCGATTATTTAAAATAAATGTGATTTGCAATGCAACTATTATTATTCAAGCGAATCTTTCGATTTAATTAAGAGAAGCAGTAAGTTAGTCGATAATCTTAATAATAATAAATTTAAATTCAACAACTGTTTTCATCTAACAAATCAAATACCAACCAACAATCAAACATTCAAAACATCAAAAATCCATTATGTGAATTTGCATTTTGCATTTTGCATCGCAAATACATTGTTTCACTCGATATGGTGTGTTAGCACTTGCATAGTCAATGATATTGATAGTCTCAGGGCGGAGTATACATTGTAAGTACATGGAGCACGAAAAGCCCGTAAATTATGTACGGAATTCACTCAAAGCCATAATCATAATTCCATTTGATTAACTAAATTAGCACATTTTCAGCGGTGTAACGGTTGGGATGATTTCAATGTGTATTTTATCACAAGTGGTATCAAATCATCTTTCTCCCTCTCTCTCTATCCCCTCCGCTTTTATCTTCCTATGAATTTGATAATACACTTAATAATGTTGCATAGAAAATTGATGTTCTATTTTCTGTTGTTTATATTCATTTGTACGCGACGCGAATATCACAAAAAGTTGTAAGAAAACGTTTTGAATTTGGTGGCACATGCAACCGCGATTCGTTAATCGTTTCGTATAATGTATATTGCATTTGGTGCTGTTGCCTACTTCTGGCTGAGTAGTTGTTTGGTTGAATACGAGTACTGATCATGCCAATGGGCTCATCTTGAAAATCTTGAAATACTTTCAGAATAAAATTGCATTTTCCATACAAAAATATCGAATTTTACAGGCTTCATTCGAAGCCATTGTGAGAACACTTTTGGTGCCATTCAATTAACTTCATCATCTTCTTTAAATGTATTTATAGATCAAATTTGCAATTAAAAACGAATCAAAAATACAGCCAACAGCTTCTTCATCAATTTTAATTTTTTTTCCTACTCAGCGTCATTTTATGCACAATTGTGCGCGCGAACGATTGACAGCTGTCACATCTCCCTTTACCATTCTTCACACTCAAAACGTTATGCTCCGATTCATAAAACTCACTTCTTGCACGACTAGGACTAGTATTGAAGAAGAAAAAAACCGACCCGTTGCAGTTTTCGAAGCATTGCGTGCCAATTATATGTATTAAGATCAAAATCATCGTGATCGTTGATAAGAAAAATTGAAGTTTTAATTTTTAAATGCGTTGCAAATAATCCCGGGCGACAAAATTCTAAAACAAAGTTTTTTCCTTTATTTTTTTTTCTTTTCATTCCAACATGCATGCAATTGCACCACATGAATAAAGTCAAACGGCTCGTTATCGGGCTTTGGATCTGGGCGTGTTATGCTATTACAACACATAATGTATGTTGTTGGCTGTTGGTTTAGCTGATGATAGGTTAAGCACTTGATTTTTCATTATAAATGGAAAATTTTTTAATTATAAATAAATAATACTGAATAATACGAACTGGTTCCTGGTATGTATGTATTCAAGTGTGCACCGCAATTGATTCCACCGCTTCAAACCAAATGTGACCACATAATCAGCAACAACGCCGAGCAAATCGATTTGCATGATACATGCAATTTTAATCAGTCATTTTCGTTCCATCAAATGACAGAACACGCATAATATCATAACGAATGCATGCACAAGGCATCAGGCACCAGGCACCACTCATATTATGTTCTGTTTGTTTTTTTTATCACCATCGCTGGTTGCTGCTTTGACCACTGGTTGGATGATGGTCTTATTTAGCATACCGCAAATACTGAAAAGGGGAGCACAATTTTGTACGTACAAAAACATTACGATGACGAAACTGAATATTGAGCATTTCAATTATTTTTTTTTTCTACATTGGGTTGTTTAGTTGTCACCCGAGTACATGTCTAAATTCACCTCCGCCCAGCACATACACACATGAACACAATAAGCTTTTGAAAACAGTTCAAGTCGATTTGAATTAGTGTCGTTGATTCTGTTATCTTCATTTTCTGATATTTAATTGATTTACATGGTAAATAACCTAGGCCAATGTACACTACTGTATACTGTACACACACACACACACTGGTAACGAATACTGATTGGATCATTTAAATAAAATTATGACGAGAAAAAGAAAAAAAAAATTTTTCGTTTTTTTTTTCATGAAGAACTATCGAAGGAACATTGTGAAAAATGTAGTAAAAAGCTCATGCGGTGATTATTGTTCGCAATTCGCACCGCACGATACATTTATTGCATGTAATTATAAAATTTGCCGAACATTTTCTTTTTGTATTCGTCAGCATAGCGATTTTCGCTAAAAATCCCATCTGTGATAAAGATGATCTGAGTAATTGGTCAGGCAGGCATTCATGTATTCATGTGGTTTTTGCCGAACATTTTCTTTTTGTATTCGTCAGCATAGCGATTTTCGCTACAAATCCCATCTGTGATAAAGATGATCTGAGTAATTGGTCAGGCAGGCATTCATGTATTCATGTGGTTTCCTTCGTTATTTAGTATTTAGATTATTTTACTATCATTATTATTATTATTATTATTATTGTTATTATTATTAGTGGCCATTTTGCAATGTTAAATATTTTATTGAATTATCACGATATAAAATGCGCTAAACGAATCGATCGAAATCATGTGTTCATTAATAATTCTGTGGTCTTGTTTGCCGTTGCCGTTGATTCATAAAATGATTGTCTTGTTAAACCTGTTCATTTTGCGTCCCATAAATGTGCCGTATTCGGTCATTTAAAAGCAGATTTGAGTTGATGATTATATTTATCGATGAATGGGCTTTTTCCTTCGTTACAATGTAAGAAATTTTTAATGGACAGGATTCACTATCTCTCTTAATGCTCAATGCTCAGTATTAATTCTATTGAGTCGAAAGATGATTAACTAAATATGAAGTCATGGCTAATGGCTCACACAAAAATAGTATTTCATTTTATTTTGGCATTAATATGCACATTAGACATTCATGGGTAATATAAGGGCCCATTTGATTCACAAATTTTTATTTTTATTGCTACACAGAAAAAAAGAAAAGAAAAAACAACAACAGCTATTTGTTTTAATTAACAGTCATTTGATGGTATTTTATCACGATAAAATTTAAATGATGACCCAAAATCCATTAAAATGATACCCATTCGAATGACCGATTTCCATCAGACATTTCAACATAAAAATTGAAAAAATTCAGGGCATTACAATAGACATCATGTGTTAATCATGTGAAACACCATATTTATGGCTAAAAAAAAAAATTGGTTTTTCTCATTGAATAATATCAAGTGAAGAAAACGAAAAAAAAAACAGAAGAAAATCCATTCAAAGGCCCACAAATGTTTAAATTTGTATTCAAATCTCTTCGGTGAAGTGGAAAAAATGTTGGAATTATTTCAAAATGAAAATTAACAATAAATTACAGACGATTTCACATTTAGATAAAATGAAGTTTTAATTAGAAGAGCGCTTTTTTCTTTTAATGCAGTACATTTTATTATACATAATACAGCGATGAACGATGAAAAGAAAAAGAGGCAAAAAAAAACCACTTCCAAATGAATTATGAATGAGGAATGCAAAGATGAGGCTGGTGTACCGAGCAAAATTTGAGCAAATTTATGGAGATGATGGTTTTTTTTCGGGTTCTGTTCCATTCGGTCATTCATTTCTAGCCGGAGGTGTTTGTCGTGAATGTTGTGAAATGAATCTATTAATTTATGATGATGATTACACATGGTCAATTTTCAAAAAATTATAATTGGTACCACGAATCACAACGCCGCCCTCTTTTTTTCCGGAAAAATTAAATATACGGTTGAGTAGCCCAGTTTAGGTTTGCCAATTTGCATAATACATTGTTGGATCGTGTTGATGGCATTAATTTCGTTTAATGTTTATTAATTAACTACTTGAACTACGGAACTTTTGGGCTTGGTGGTTTCTTTTGAATTGAAATATTCTTTTTCCCACAATTCGAAAATGATACATATATATTGATAAGTAGACAGAAAGTATGTTGCCGGCCAAAAAGTAAAGAGACACCGTAGTTAAATTGTTCATAAAGTTCATTAAATTAAATTCGATGGCTGATGTTATCAAACGCCTCTCTTAACTGACTTCTGACTTTTTATCTTCAACGGGCATCATATAAATGATCAGTCAGTATAACATTGCACAAAATAAAAGTTAATAATAATGATTATATAATTATTCATCGCGTTCGATGATAAATGATAAATCCGTGGACTGTGACAGCCATTAATTATGGTTATTAAAAACTTTTAACATCGGAAGTTGATATTCAGAGTCAAAAATATCAATTTTAGATCAGCAATATGCTGAACGCTTATATAGTTATACTCTGAACTCTGAATGTATATTATAAAATAAACTGAATTTTGAACGGTTTTAAATTACATATGGCAAAAACTCATTGATAAAATAAACGAATTGATTTATGAGTTATGGAATATCTAATGGTTGTATCGCATGTTATAATCAAATTGTTTAAACTTGTTCGTTTGGCAGGGAATAATATCGGGAATTGGGATCGTAATTCACATTTTGTTATGCAAAAATTGGAAAATGCAATGCAAAAAGTCATAAATAAAAATTATTACACACGGACATCCGCTTCACATTTTGTTATGCAAAAATTGGAAAATGCAATGCAAAAAGTCATAAATAAAAATTATTACACACGGACATCCGCTGTTAAGAGCGTAAAAAGCAACCTAGCAGAAGTGAATTAGCCTGTGGATTCAAAATTTGCAAAATGTACACACACACACACTGTGGAAATGATAACGAATTACGAATCGAACCATTTATCTTGCATTTCCCTTAGCGAAGTTTGTATCCGAGACGAAATATTCATAAATTAAATTCGGTGGCGTCATTCAACAAAACAACTAATTATTATCTATTTGCATTCGTTTGAAAATGGAAAATTTTCGACTTCATTAGCACAATCGTACAATCGTACAAATTCACAATCCGAAATGCAAACAAAGTTTCAACTTTTTCAACACTTTGCATAAACAGTTTCGTGTATTGAAGACAGGCACAAGTTTAGATCTCTTTGATTCCCCAAAACTGGAAATTCTATTAATAATCTTTCCGGCGAATTACAGCTTAAAATATCCGATTCTGTTAAAGAAAAACGGCGTCTTTTACACCGTTCTGTATGCATCATTCGTGTGTAATTTGCATTTAATAATTTTTTTTCGAAATTCCATGATTTGTTATTGAAATTAATTCGATAAATTTAAAATAAACACAAAATTCCAACAATGTTGCAAAGTGCTATTTCTTGCATTTAAATTTGTGAATATTTTTGTATAATTGCAATCACTGACTGACTCAACTACATACTACCATGAATGAGACACGTAACAACGTCATAATCACATGCCCATTAAACATCAAACAGAATTTATAATATCAAAATGATGATTTATTATGATAATTCTTTCACAAACAACAACACCTCATTTTATGGCGATGATGTTCAACGAAGCGAAATGGTAAACACGTAAGTTCAATGCTGAACACAGACGAAATGATGAGAGAGAGAGAGACAGAGAGAGAGAGAGAGAGAGAGACAGAGTTCGAAACAGTGAACGGAATGCACGAAAAATTTTTTTTAACAAAATTGACCATCTTAACAATGTGTAATTCACTAGTATTACGTATTTTGTTTTGAATTCCCGTCTTACCGCAACCACAGCAGAAAAAAATCCATAAAAAATGACTATTTTAGGACTGACAGACATCAGACAGTGCTTCTTACTTTTGACAAAGTCAAAAACGTATTCATTTCGCAAAATGATCTTCAAAATGCAATCGAGACAAACCCACACACACACACACACGCACGCACACAGTGACAATCATAATTATCATGTTCGTAAAAACTATTTATGAATTTGTGAATATGAAAGACTTCACTTTCATTCAAATTCATTGAAAATTTTAAATGTTTTTCTGCCGCAATTTTTGAAGAATGTTTACTGCCTGCTAAACACGATGTGATTTCACATCTTATGCTGTTATTAATATAATAAATGTGTATTTTTCCAAAAATAACATTTTATCTTCAAACGGCATTCATTACAGTGTTTGTTGTTCGGTATATTCAGTGTGTGTGCAGTGTGCATGGTGCATGCTTTTCAAGTTATTCATTCAGCTATTTAGCTGCTGGCGTTGAAATATGCAATCAATGGATTTTCTTGTTGATGAACACAATCTATTATCACTTTTTATACACGAAAAATGGGCAACAGCAGTAGCAGCAGAACATGAATAACTCACCATGGAATACAATGGGCTTACATTGTTGCACATTTATAATAAATGGATAATATGAAAATTATTATTATGGAATTTATGGAAAATTTCAATGGTACAAATTATTCAGAAACGGTGCGAATCAATGTCGGTAGAAAGTGAAATTGCCATCGGCATGTCAAAATTATTTGAAGAATTTCATTTTCGTTAGCAATAATAAAGCCAAAACGGAAGCCAAAAGATATGCAAAATATCCATCAGAGAGACTGAAGGTGATGATTATCATAAAATCCACACACACAACACAAAATACAATTAAATTCGTGTCAAAATCAAATTCAAATGTCAAATTAATTGACTAACTGAATAAGCGAATAGATGTAGCATAAATACTGGGAAAAAAGGTGAGCCAAAAACAAAAAGCCGAAACACTTATCGTTAATTTAACAATTTAAATGGCCAATTAACTGCGCGTGTTGATTACTTTCTTTATGTGGCAAAACATGATATTACCGAAACCCATTACATTTTCGATTGTGTTCTATGCTGTGAAGCTGTCTTTTCAATGACATATGAAATCCCATGAATATGAATACTGCATACCATAAACCAAACAACACATAAAACATCTATATATATATATACGGCAAACGGCGGCCTCTATATTTAAATTGTAGTCAATGCATCAAATTGAATATCGAATGCATGTTTTTATTCAATTCAATTGCCGTTTTGCGTTCGTTCAGTCTCAATTGTTAAAATGTTTCAATGTGAATTGGTGTGTTTCGTGTTGCGCCAAACAGGGACACAGCAACATGATATTTTATGCGTTAAGATTGAATTTGGTATTGAGTATAATATGGTATTCTATGAAAGAAAAGAAAAACGATGTTTTCATCGTATTCCGTTGTCAATATCGTTCGTATTTCGATTCAAAGAACAAGAAACCAATATTTCAAATGAATGTTCAACATTACATATACTATGGAAAAATACACACGGGCCAGTGAATGATGAGAAGAAAAGAGGCTTAAAATAAATGCCTATAATAATAATAACAATAATAGCAATCATACGATGAAATCATCTACACAAAATAAAATAGCAATGAGCCAAAGAGCAGAGAGCAAAGAAAATGAAAATAAAACAACAACAACAACTTACTATAAAATTAATTTAAATAATACGCCAATAAAACATAATTACGAACACATAAATCATTGTTTTCTCACAAAAGAGCATAAAACACAAATACATTCCGTTTCTATTTCCTATTTCATGTCATTCGCCTTTTGCCTTCTTCGTTATTTTTTTTTTTTGTCTTTTCTTGTTTTCTTTATTTGTAGTTAGTAGTTAGTAGTTAGCGCTAGAGTTAGTTGAGGCATGCCATTTGATAATAATGGACATTGGTCATGGAGTATAAAATTATTCGAAGAAATCGTAAAATACATGTGTCAAACGATGAAACACGATTTTTTTCAAAACCAATTGTTATACATAATACAGTTGAAGCTTAACGTTTCATTCGCTTTGGCCGCTTTTGTTCATATTTATTGATTGGAGAAATGGATAAACGAACCGAAACCGATTAGCTATTTGACATTTTAGCATCAATATATATTACTTTTTAGATGAATGCCTCGACGTGACTTTTGTTTTGGACTGCTGCTTTGCTTGTTGCCTCAAAACATTCTGCAGTGACTATGGTAAATATTAAACAATCATGAACTAAGCTCTTTTTCGAAAAGAAAAACAAAATTATATCTCAGAAAGAAAGCACAGTTGACGATTTTCGCTGATTTGAAGGTGAACGACGAATTGGTGACCGTTTTATGTGAATTAATGGAGAAAGTTCTGTTCAGCTCATTGTGAATCAGTCTGTGGTGGAGACGCACAAACTTCATTCAAGAAAATCTTCTTTCGATGGAGCACGGCTGAAGTGAATTTCGTTGTTTGTAATGGACATCAGCTTGCAATCAAATCCGAAACTAAAACAATTATCTGATTTTCAAAACTTTGCATTTATTTATTTTTTATTTATTTATTTTTTTCAAATCTTTTGCACAACATATCGATTAAACAAGTTAATAAAAGAACGAAAACAATAATCAATTTATTGAACACTTTTCTCAATTGATGTTTTGCATTCACCTTAAGATAGAATTTCGTTTGTGTTTCGTTTTCAAAAAAAATCCGGTAACTCGCCATACACACTTAATCATGATACATTTAGCTAATTATTTATCAGTGTCATCAACCGCCCGTCATCAACGACGGTTCGTCAATCACAGACCGTGATTCCAGTTAATTTAAAATAATTCAAACGAAAAAAAATAAATAATCCGAAAATGCTAACAAAATCTATGGATTTAAAATCTAACCGAAAAATGATAATGAATTGAAAAAAGAAAAAATTATATTCGTTGTAATGTAGAGAATTTTTATCGGCACTACAAATTATTATAGTTGATTCAAACTAATTCAATTGATTCAATTCAAAATGCACTAAAATCAAATTCAAACCTAATCGCAATCATAGTGCCTTGTGTTTCGTGCGTGAAGACATCAAATACAAAATCATTGTGAATAAAAAGAAAAGAATACTGTGTGTGTTTTCCGTATTCAAGGTCGCTGGGCTCCAAAACCCCATTTCGTTCATCCATAAATTTCTTTTTTTTTTCTTCAGAATATAAGGCGCTTTCAATTAGTGATTTGTGCGGATTGCTGTTTTTGTCTTTTTTTTTTTCTAAGAAGATTTAAATTGATTTGTATTTTGCATTCGAAGTTTTAAAGGAATAATTGCAAAAGGCTGCATTATAATTGTGTGTGTATTGTGTATGTGTGTGTGTGTTTGCTGAGGTTCAAAAGAAGAGAGAAATTATTGCAATAAAAATGAATTGAAATTCATTTTAGACGAGGCAAATTAAGATTGTTATGTGGATTAACATAACAATTTCAATTGAATTTTATTGGAAATTATCAACTCGATGAGGCCGACACATGATTCGATTGTTTTTCTTGATTATCAGCGGCCGCTTCACGTTGAGCCTTGATCTCATTGACCAAATCAATGATAAGTGGATGATTGAATTTTCCTTCTGTGCTATCGAAAAATTCTTGATGCGTTTTAATGCAATTATCTCGTTTTTCGTATTCAAATGCTTGCATCACCAAATCCAAACGATCCAAATCTTTAACGAATTTTGATTCGGCCGATTGGCCTTCTTCGTATTCCTACAAGAGAGAGAGAAGAAGAGAGAGAGGAAAGAAAAACGAGAAGAAAACATTAGCGAATTTATATTGAGAATAAATTGTTTTTTTTCTTGGCAATAATCAAAAAAAAGAAAAAAACTAAATGATGTACGAATGTCGCACGTGCTATGCACAAAATGCATTCGTGTTCAGTGTCATGGTCATCGTCATAGTCACATTGTCTGTGGCCAATAAATAATAATCGATTACATATTACTCTATTCGGGCCATGTTTACGTTTCATTGCAGTGCACAATTTACATTGTAGATTTTGTTTGAAGTATTATTTTAATGAGTTTACACATTGCTGTTGTCAACCGATTAGTAAATACAAGCACAATCACACAACCAATTACCACAATTAGTTGATAATATAATCGAGATAAGAATAATGAAAACAAAACAAAATGCCAAATATTCCGACCAGACATGTTTGTAAATGTTGAAATTAAATTATTGAAATTAAATTATTATCGCATTGTATATTTTTTCAGGCACCTGACTCCATAGTTCAATTATAAACAAAACGAAAAAAAGGTCTTGATAATTCGAAATTGCTAATTCGATTTTCTTATCAGCAAATTTTCTAATTCGCTTTGAAACTGCTCTATCTTTAGTCATTAAAAACTAGGCAATAATGATAATCATTTAACTCTCTGCAAACAACAGTTGACATGCAATGTTCTCATTTTCATAATGAAAATATAAAAATAGACCACGTTAAGTGTTTATGAATAAAATCAAATTCTAAATCTGAAATGAATTAAATGAGCATTTGCTGCGGAAAGAATGTACAATGTACAGTGGTCGATGAACATGAAGCCTGAAACTATAGTTGAATGTGAAGGCGATATTTTGAAGTTCACGAAGATTGTTGCACTCTCACTTTTTCGATTTTGATTTTAATTTCGGGTTAATTTTTTCAGCATTATTCTATATTTACCTCAAACAATTCCATAAGATGTTCACCGCGCGGTTCAATTAATTTACAGATTTCTTTCATGGCGTCCATTTCACGCTTTTGTTTGTCTTCTTTGGAAACGCCACAATATGGTGTTATGTCACCGACAATACATTCGGCCAAATCGTGTACCAACGCTGCAATTAAAACAAAAATTTCAATTAGGTGCTTTTTTTTCCTTTTCAATAAAACATCACAAAATAATTCTTACCCAATTCCATGCATTTAACTCGATCCAAATCATTTTTACCGTCCAAAAGGAATGTCATCAAACTCATACGGTACATATGGCCGGCTATCGTTTCACAATCACCTACATTACGTAGTACCCAGCCAGTTCGCTTTAAATGCTAATCACGAAACAATTAAGGACAAAAGAATTTAGATTAAATGCCAAACACATAAGTTTTCACATTTTTTTTTTTGACGAAAAGTTATTTAAAGAAAATGGTCGTGAAATATGGCATGTAATAAACATGTAAACGATCATCGGTCATAATATTTGCTTACACAGGCCTAGATAATTTTTCAATCGAAAACAAAAGCGAAACTGAGACGAATCCAAACAAAGTTCAATATTGGATTCTCGAATGCATTATATAACAATGATGATGAATCACGAAAAAAAAAAAGAAAATGAAATTCGTTTGGCTGTTCGCGGATATCAGATTATTTTGGCCTTGAATTGTATATATATTCATTTTGTTATTTATTTTTCGTTTCGATGAAATTACAATAACAATGAAGGAGTGTACGTCAGACGTCAGACATCAATTAATATTCGTACAATACATATTTTTAATTTGAAAAACCACCGTGTAATTAAAAAGAATTGTTTCATTTCACATTGCACATTTGGTTGACTGCGAGGCCAAAAACGATGGAAGAAAAAAATATTAAAAAAAAAAAATATGGCAAAAAAAATGTTCACTCACTTTTAAATTGCCAAGTAATTCGAAAAATTTAACCATTCCATCGAGATTTTGTTTTGTTGTTTGGTTAACAGGCGTTTGTTTGGTTGATGTATCATCAATATTGTCTATTTTTGACATTGTCGATTGAATTGTTTCGTTTGCGTTAATATGTTGAACGTTTGACTTATTCAATAGCTTGCTCAGCTGAAATAGTGAAAAATTTCGTAGATTATCTGATGTTAACCTCAAAATTTTTAACATGTTCCAATTGTAGGATATTGTAGTAATTATATACTATTTTTTTCGTTTTTTTCGTTTTTTTTTTTGGCTCTCCCACCAAACGTCACCAACCAACCAAACACACACGCACGCACACTAAATCAACACAAACGAACTCGCGTTCGTTCTCTCGCTCTTTGTTATTTTTGGTTTATTTTTCTTTTTTCGATTTTGATTCTCCTGTTATTGTATACTGGCCACTCTACACTACTCCCGATACAAAATAGAAGAGACAAAAAAAAACAGGTAAAACCAAATTCTCAAAACATATTTTCTTTTTTTTTCCACTTTTTGCATATGTTTCAACAAACAAATGCACACTTTTTCTGACACAAAGTGATGATATTTTATTTTTTATTCGATTTAATATTCAATTTTTGTTATTGATTCAATGGATAAACTTCGTCAAAATTGTGATGATTGTTTGAGCTCGATAAATGTTCAACAAAAAAAAAAATAGCTGCCTCGCTATTTTGTACATATAAATGTATGCAGTCATCTGATTCAAGAGATTTCCATTGACACTTGCTTTCACCACTGTTCGTTGTTTTCAATTCTCAAAAATAGAGAATTGAGCAAATGACTAGAGACAAAAAGTGAATAT
>GL501549.1:151888-168113 GCA_000149185.1 Mayetiola destructor
GGCTCGAATTCATAATAATCATCGTCAATCGAATCGAAAGCCATCGAATTTTAAGCATAAATCGAATTCCCATCGAAATAAATGTTGTACAAGCTGAAAAAAGTTGTGGTTTGCAATCTGCCATTGACCAATGGTCAGTGGTATTACCGAATAAAGTACATATAACTATAGTTGAATGGATACTCCAGAGAATAAAAACATTCAATTTCAGACATTAAATGTGATTCCATTTGAAAAGTCAATGCAAAAAAAATTTAACAATAAAAATCCGACACAGACACGACCAATACTAAAATCCATTGGAGATTTTCGTAAAATAATCACGATTGACAGGTGCAACAGCACTTTCGTTCCGTTTTCCCCTCTATCCTCGATTCGTTTGCCATCTGTGCCAAATTTATACCAAGTTAACAATTGTTTTCCGAATTTTTTTTTTACGAAATAGAAAATCTCAAAATGAAAAATTGGATTTCGATTCAATTGACATTGATGCAATGGTTGAATTTGGAAAATCCGATTAAAATATACTTGAAATTTTCAATGGAAAAAGAAATATATAGAATTTCATACCGCTTTGTCCAGATATGGTCATTTCATCACCATCCTCGCGTCTCCACATAACCTGAATGCCGATACCAAAAAGTTTAAAATTTACATTTTCGAATTTGGAAAATCATTCGTTCGATAAACATATATGATAATGCACTTACATACGGTTCTGGATAACCTCTTGCCTTGCACAACAATGAGACATTTGATCCTTCTCGAACCACCATATCATTACTGGTTGATGTTTCGACAATCACTGGTGGAACTGAATGAATATTTTTAGTTTGTGTTAAATTTTTTGCATGATTATTCATTGAATTTGCATAAATTGGAATGAACTTACCAACTACTTGAAGATAGCCCTTTCTTGATCGCATCGGATCCGTGTTTATTTGACACATATACCATCCTATGCAATTTTGTAATTATGTTAATCAATTTTTCGAAATAAATGAGAAGAAAAATATACTAACCTCGGTCCTCTTCTTCGACCTAATGCAAAATAATTTGGTATATTTTATTATTTTTGCTAACAACTTTTAATTGAATGAGAAGAGAAAAATTTTGCTTATGACGAACCTCTTTTATATGCAAATACCATGATCGATGATCATTATGTGTTAAACTAATCCTATGATTTTGTGTTATCAAATTATGATGAATGGATAAAATTGTTTGAGTATCGACCCGAACCCATGCCACCTGCAATTGACAAATTTCATTAAAGTTACATCTCTTGTTTGCCATTTTTCGTTTTTTTTAATGACCAATTTTTGACACAACCATTTTTAGTTGTGTTTTTTTTTTGCATAATTAACATTTGTAAAATAAACATTGTCAAAGGCCAATTGATAAATTATCCAATATACAAATATAAATGGTTGTGATTCTCTTCCGGTCATTTCCAAAAGCTTTTCCACTGAATGGTGCAGAACGTGAAAATGGATGTAAAGTGTATAGTTTTCATTTCATCGCTGATTTTATCGTGAAATCGAATCAAGTGACAACAAATCGAATTCAGATCATCAATATTATATAAATATATTGAATTATCACTTCATTTACATTCAGCATTCAGCCGCCATTGATGCCAATTTCAATCCATCGTCGAGCGTTTCAAACACGTTTCAATATCCAATCGATACTCAACTTACATGTTTCATTCAATTTTAATGATTGCATTTCATTTAGAATTTTGTCTCAATTTCATTGCCGATTGCTTTCATTTTTCAAATAGCATAGTCAATTGTGTTGTGTTTGTGTGCATCTGAACAATGAACAATGAAGTTTATATTTGAGAATTGAGAATGAAAAATCAGTTGGCATTTTCATCGAATTGAAATTATCCATTTCGAATACAATATGCGTGTCAATCGCACGTCTCATGATTCACGACTCACGATGCATTTTATAATGTACATTACATCAACGGAACAAGGTTTATGAAGCAATTCAATGAAAATGTTTCGGGAAAAATGATTGTTGTTGATTCAAATTTAATCTAGTTTTTAAAATGCATTTATTGTGTTGTTATCATGATTTTGTTTGGAATTATCGATTGAAATGGCAAACAAATTCGATTCAAAGTGAATTTCGTTGGCCAACGAAGTGAAAAAGGAAATTGCTTACAAGAAATTGAAGCGAAAATATTGCACGTCTGACGATGACGATGAATTATTTGGCAGCGAGACATAAATTTTTTGAATGCAATTTTTCACAAAACTACTTTTTTTTTGCCAACGAACCAACATGCCATTGTAACACCAACATTTTATGCTGACCCAAAAGAAATGGAAATTGATTTGGCAAAATGTACAACTTTTGCTGGTAATGTTAGGTAATCAATATCATTAACCGAAAATTCATTGAGAAGAAAACTGAAAAATGAAGAAATTCAAGCAAACAAATCCAAAAAGATTGCTTTGCCAATAACAAATAAGTTTAACGGCGAAAACTGGCAACATTTGGAGGATGAGTGGTAAATGGTCTCGATTGAAATACTCTCGTGAATTCTGGATTTGAACAAATACAAAATGAGGAGATTCCATTTGCTGTTCATATCTTATTGAGCCAGAATTGTTTAATCTTTGCTTGGATTTTACTTCGAATAAATATTTCATTTTGAAATTTGGATTCGGAATGCGACGATGGTTTTGCTATATAATATTATTGTATCATTTATCGATTTTTATTATTGTACCATTTAATGTGATTGGTGATTGTATTGCATAAATGCAATGATATCCTATAATAATAAAATGATTGAAATAAAACCAGTAAAATCATACTCAAACGGAACGAACAAACAGAACGATTCCATGGAATTATTTATATGATTTCGATGCCCGTCGCTCACAATGTTTACATTCGACCATCGAAGGCAGTCACAATACACAAAACATTTTTATTTATACAAACAAGCGATTTGGAATCGATAACATTCCGGAGAAATTCAAAGGTCATGATATTGTTAGTTGTTCATTTTTATTTTGGCTATCGATTCTACTTGAATGAATGAATGAAAATGTTATAGTGTTTCAATGGTTCGAAAAAAATAATTTTCTTTTGGCAGTTATCGAACGATGCAGTGGAAAAGATAAAAATGTATTTCTTTTTTTGATCCTGCAAATATGAAATAAATCCTTCATATCGAAAAAAAGTTCGCATTCTACGAAATAACATACATAATCACAAACACAAACTCCCAAAATGCAATCCAAAACTTTCTGGAAAAAAACGTTTTTCTAAATAAACAAAACTTTATTAAGCATTTTCGATAGAAAACTGGTCTGAATCGAATGCATACTGCATACGCAAGTTCACGCCCGCATGAAATATAATAATGGAAAATGAACGTGCAATTTTCTTGGACGCTTTTCCTCTTCGGCTATTTTCCTTTTTCATGAACTGAGTGAATGATTCAACTTACCCGAAATGATTTCAAATTATCTACAACACATGCTAGAAGCGCATCTTTGCCAATGGTCACTGTGATATTTGGTATTGGTTCAGCAAATCGAGGTAGATTCAGTTCTATAGAATGAAAAGAAAAAAAAAGGAAAATGGAGGTCGTTTTTTTGTTGCCGAATCAACTGAAGAGGTAAAATCGATCGCTAATTACTTATCATTATTATATAAGAAGAAAAACTAACGGTACAAAATATGTTCAATTGTTCATTTGAATCATTACATTCAATAAAATAATAGTTGAATGGAAAAAAAGGTAAATTTGCGGTTGAAAGCGTACGTTTTATTTGAGCAATTAAATCGAACTATTCAACAAAATAAATCGAAATTATTTGTTAAACACGTTCGACTTTTTTTCTGTTGTCGTTTTAGTTGGCACTTGTTCCATTGTCGGTTTATTCCATGGAATTGTTGAATACACATTCAAATTGTCTTTTAATTACCTATGAATTATTATCATTAGCTAGTCAAATCGCTTTCGGTTTGCATTGTTAATGTTTATGCCCTTTTCCACCTTCCGCGGAATGTTATTCAAATAAGAACCATTCCAATTTAATCTGATTTATATTGAGTCACCGATGTTTCAAACTTCAATCGAGTGATTTATGACCTAACGATTTCCGAATTATTAAATCTATTCCATTCAATTGCATGCCAATCAAAATGAATCAAATCTAATTTTTTTCATTCTTAGCGAATTTATTTCATAACGAACACACTTGGCAAAAATGAAATCTGGAATTTCGTCAACAAAATAATGATTCGATTGTTCAACAAAATTAAATTGCTACTTTGCTATTTTCGTAACTGAATTCCATCTTTTGGAACCGATGGAAAAATAACAATAATAATGAATAAATTTGAGAATGTAAGCACCGAAAAATAATAATGATTGAGTTTGCGCCAGTTATTTATATTTTTAGCAGATGATTTTTGCAAAAAACATGGAAACATTGTGAGCAAAAGAAGTGGAAAGTCGTTAGTGTCATCATAAAAATAGTAATTTTAATGTGATGAAAATGATTTTTCATTTTTCTTCGTTTTCATCTGCGGTTTGCTTTTTTCGCTTCAATTGTCGCCTCATCAAATATTGTAAATTAAATTTCAGAACAGAACAGAACGATGACATTGATCAGTTTATGCTTATGCAGAACGTACGCACCATTATGAACTGTTTCATTAGAATAAATGAATAAAACTCAACGACGGCAATGCATGATAAAAATTGAAACTTTTTCGAACGAAATTTATTCCAATTTGCATTTTACAAATAAATATGAGCAAGTAAAGCGGTAGTTTAGCATTCGATGTTTGTTTTGTTTTCCTCGATTTTCATTTTAGTTCCATAGCATTAGCAGGAGTAATAGTTGATAATATGTTGATATTTTATCCAGTGCAAACACTTCATATAATTCATATTTGTGTTAGTTTTGTTGTTTCGTTTAGTTCTTTTAGTATGAACATAAGATTATGAATGAGGCAATGAATTTTGTATTTATACAAATAAAAATTCCGACAAAAAAACAATACAAATTATGAATTGAAAAGACAAGACAAGGTACAGGGCACAGCCTGAATGCAATATCAAGAATAAAATGAAATGTTCACACCTCAGGAATATCTTTTTCCATAGGACGAATGAGCATATGAAATATGGAAATTCAAAAATTAAAATACGAAGCAACTCTGACACAAAATACTTATTTATTTATCAGAAGAAATTGTTGTTGCTCTGGTAGTGGCTGATTGAAAATTGATATGAATACACGTCATATATTATTACAATAAAACGATTCGCATGTTCACCATCCATATACATACGGACCCGAGACCTGAGAACCAAGAACCGGGAATTTGGAATCGAAACATTTGAGTGTTATATTGGTGTTTGTGACTTTTGCAATTCGTTTTTCCCTTTATTTTCATTATTATCATTTTTGCTGTCTATTTATCGTAAAATATTTACAAAATTTCCATAAATATTATATATTATTTTCGTTTATCAAAAAATATCAATGTCGGAGCGCTTTTTTCTTTCTTATTTAGTGAATTTGTGTTTGTTTCGTTTTGGTTCGCTGTTCATTTCAACTGAATTATTTTAATATCGCTATTTTTTCATTTTGGCTCTGAAATCGATTCATTTTGGTAAGAATATCCAACAATTTTATGCAAATGTGCATGATATCAGAATGGCATGAGCATAAAGCATGGAAAAAAATAGCTTCACTACCAAGTGGAAGGGTAGTAGTTAATGGTGATGATGGTAAAGGCAATAATATTGCGTGTTATGCAATCGAACTAAATAATAACACACACACACAGACCAAAGGGAGAAAAAATTGACTATCAAAATAATAATGAACACAAAATAGTGACTGTAGGCATGAGGAAAACCCCCATAAAATGACCTTTTTTTTACATTTTAACCAATAAATTGAACAATCAATGGTGAAACTAATTGATAACGGGCTTATTTATAGTTTTGATTGATTTATTGTTGTTTCCTCTTTTCCAAATATTTTTTTTCATAGGTTCTTGTAAATACTAACCGCTTATTTCGGATGTTGTGTCTTCTGTTGAATGCTGTTTCCCTGTAGAAATAAAAGAGAGAGAAAAAAAATTAAACAAAAAATAAAAGTTTTCAAATACTGCTGAAGAATGCTTCAGGAAGAAGGAAGAAGGAGCACAAAGATATTATAATTGTCGAACATTTATAAAATGTAGAAGAAGTCATTTGGCGTTTACATTTTAAATAGCAATTATATTATGCATATATTCAGAACTATTAAACCCTTGACATCCATAGAATGAAGCGTTTGAATTGCATAAAAATTGCTTTTCTCCATTTTCAATGTGGCGAATCATTTCGAAATTCCCTTTATCTATTCTCCATAAATGTTAATTATTTAATAATAAGAAATAATAATTTTAGATTGGATGAAATACATTAAAAATTATTTTAGTTCATCGAAACATTTGCATTCATGTGAAATTTACCGGATATTCCATTGCGATGCGAGGTAAAGTAGCCAAAAACGGTGATCGATACAATTTAAAACCATAAATTGTATCTTTGAATGTGTTTTATAGCGATATAAACAGTAATTTTGATTGCTAAATGATCTTTTATTTCAACTGGCAACTTGCAACTTAAAACTTTCGCTGAAATGTATTTGCATGCATCACTGTTTTGATCACTCGTACTCTGTGTATGCAATGTGTGACCAAATCCAGATATGTTTATGCACACCATTTTCAAAAAGATAAAAAACAATTTGGATTTATGTGCGATGTTAAAGCGTTGAATGAATTTGATTTGCAATGTGTTTTATAGCGATATAAACAGTAATTTTGATTGCTAAATGATCTTTTATTTCAACTGGCAACTTGCAACTTAAAACTTTCGCTGAAATGTATTTGCATGCATCACTGTTTTGATCACTCGTACTCTGTGTATGCAATGTGTGACCAAATCCAGATATGTTTATGCACACCATTTTCAAAAAAGATAAAAAACAATTTGGATTTATGTGCGATGTTAAAGCGTTGAATGAATTTGATTTGCAACAATGTTTCTTATTTGCACTGAAGAAGCGACATTCGCATTGCATTTAGTATTGTGTGTGGAGTGTTCAGCTTGGATGCTGCATTCAAACAGCACTGAGGTGTTAACACAATAAATTGTTTCATTTTCGCGCATTTTGTCTTCAGCTAAAATGAAGCGGAAACAAAAGATCTATGATACGCTCCAAAGCAAAAGCTTCTAGCACCACAGTCACACATTCAAACGCGTCGAAATTTTTTCCTCTTTTATTGTGCGGTGAATACTACTGAACTGGCACACACAATGTCACCATTTGACGATATTCATTTCAGATAAAACATAACGATAAAAACCGAGATCTTTTCATTCTGGTTTAGCACGGCTTTTCATAATATTGTATGCCATAAGATGTGGAAGGAAACCGTCATTTTTTCCTTCAGGCTCATCAGATAAAAGCATTTGAAAAAAGCGTTTTTCTTTTATTTGTGTGTTCATTGTGTAAACAAGCGATTATTTCTCCGTTATTTTTATAGATCATTGTTCGTTTGCTTCGTTTTTTTGTTGCCTTTTCCTTTCTTTTCTTTGTGCTCATTTGTCACTTTGTGCTCATTTTCACATTTGCTGGATTGAACATGAATTTAATGTTTAACCATGAAATCCGATCATATCATTGGTTTAAGTTTTTCTGATTCAACAACACAATCGAATTTGTAATTTGATGGAATTAATGACATAACATTCTTTGCCTCAAAATAAATAACAATTTTGCAAAAAAAATTTACTCCTTAATAATAAAGAATCGAATTTATTGAACCCTTTTTTCTGAATCTATCCGCATAGGATATATTTATGTACGTCCTTTTACATACGGCCCATAATCATGGAAAAAACCAATAAATTTTCATTGGCAATAAAAATAAATCACAACAATTTCAAAATAAACGAAATGAATATATTTGGATAAAGTTGAATTTTGAATAAGTTTGGTTTGCGACGTCGTAAGCTTGCATCGATTGCTATTGGCAAGTACTGAAGTTAACCATCAAACATCAAACCATCTATTATAATCTGCATATACAATGTTTTTCCGCGTTGACGATATTTTCAACTTGCTATTCAATCATTCAAAGCATTTTATGCTTTACGTTCCACTTGTTTCCACTCGAGCTTCTTTTCAACCGTAAAAAGAAAGAAAAAGAAACTACAGTATGTTATGTATGATGGTTTTTGAGTGTTGAGCATCGTAGCAGCATCGCAAGAATTATGGGCAAATTTATTATTTAGTTATTGTAAATTGTATGTTGATTTCATTTATCGCGGTGAGCCATAAAAAGACGATAGCAAATGCATTTATTATGGCACAAAAACCAAATACACTGATTTTCGGATGCCACATAACAACCCACCCAATCCAGTGTACATTAATTTCCTTTGGGTGATGTTAGAGGCTAAAGTGAGCAATAAGCAGTCAAACGGCACACAAATTTCTCGTAAAAAAAAAAAAGAAAACGTCAAAACATTTATTATATCGTTCGACGGTACAATAGCCTGGTTGATTTAGTGATATGTCAACCACAGCGCATTGTATGATTTTCATTGCCATTATGATTGCGATTGCATTATTATGATTTTTATTTGCTTTCGTTTTGATGTCGAACAAACAAATCAAGTAAATTCAAGGTGCCTTCGGAGATGTTTTTTTGTGTGCCCGTTTTTGGGCAATGATATTGTGTAGTGCGCAATTCATTTGGATTCCATCCGTTTATGCAGAAAATATCATTATTTTATGGAATTTTAGCCAACAATGTGAATGTTCGTTGATTTTTGGCCGAAGGCTGTCCTTTTTGCTTTTGATCCATCGCATCAATTTCAATGAAGCTCAGTACACAATATTTTTTTCGAATTTTTCCTTCATGAATTCTGTTCCTTATTCAATCATTCAAATTGTGTATACACAATGCATAAATCAAAAAAAGCCATCGAATGAGCTATTAATTTTCTTATCGAATCCTTGGAAAATAATTCACATTTCCATAAAATATACTTGATCAGATCGAAAGTATGAAAAACTCTTTCAACACGAATAATCTGCATGAAATTGGAGCACCTTTTAGCCGAAATTAATCATTTTTTCCCAGCACAAAAGATTGAATGGAACTGCCAACGAAAAGTAAAAATCAAAATGAAAGCTTCGCTCAATAGAAAAAAAGCAAACAAATCAAAATCTGTTATCAAACATCAAGCATCAATGCCATCGGCATTTACAATCAGATAAAAATTTGGATATTTGAGGTTGTTTAATTCGCAAACAAAATCGTATAACAGTTTTAGATTTTAGAATTATTTTGTTTTTGCCTTTGCATTTGCCGTTCACTTGTTGTTGTGTGAATTACAAATGTTTGAATAGCAACGAAAAAAAAAACAGTTTTATTATTTGTATTTTTCGCTTTTCGTATGAATCACGAAAATTTGAATATAAATATTTTCTAAACATATTGACAAATGTTTAGATTTTTGCACAACAAGCAAAACACATTCTATGGCGGCTGTAGAAAAAGTAGCACAAACATATCCAACAAAAGAAACAAAACACTTGTTTGGAGCGAAAAATATTGAGGCATTGAATTTGGATTCGGCTAGCGAAACATATTTACATCACTGTGAATAATAATTTTTTATTCACAAACGCAATCAGATCGTTTTGAATGTATTTTGAATCATATATGTATGGTATGTGAATTGTTTATCCATTTTAGCGTTTCCGCACAGATTCAATGTATTCAAGATTTTTATCACGTGCAAACATGTGTTTGATGAAAGGAAATAATTTTCTATCGATGGAAACAACAAAACAACAAATGTTTTATGGCGCGCAATCAAAGAAAAAAACAACAACAACCAATTCATCCTTGGATGCTTTGTCATTTGTACAACAACCAGCCATTTTCTAGGCAACCATTTTCATTTGATTCCATTTTCGAATGACTTTGATCCACTTTCGAATTAATTTTCCGTAAATTGAAGTGAAAATGATAGTTTTTTATTTTCTTCACATTCGTTTGATGCCATTTCCATGTGATTTAATGCTTAAGCATTTGCTGACATGCAATTAGTAGATGCTGAAATGGCAAAAATTGAATCAAATTTCTCAAATAATAATATGTAATTGATTCTTAGCGAAAAACGTGATCCATGAATTTAGTGACTTTTCTTCGTTCGTTCACTTTGTTAAGTTGTTCGCTGTCTGTTTGGGTGTGTGCATTGAATGAAATAATTGAATTACATTTTTGCGTCATTAAGCGTTGAAATCGCTTCAGTGCACAATTGAAACGGAATTGTGAAATGCGAGTAGCGCAAATAGTATTTTCGGAAATCAGACGATGGATGGCAAACATTTTTATCATCTCCAATTACAGTTGTTGTTGAGCTTTCTTTTTTTTTCTCTGTTAAGGTTTTATGGCAACAAATCATGTTCGTGGCCCTAGTTGTCATTTTTGACCCTTGGCAATACAATTTTATCTATGTGGAAAATATTGCAGGCTCTCAAAAAAGATGGAGAAGTGGGAAGAAATATACTGAACGGTCATTTATAACAGATTTAATTCTTTTTGTCTCTGCCTTCAGTCGCTGTCCGTTTGCATTAAATTCCTTTTTTTTGATCCTCTTGTGGTCGTTTGTATTTTATTTTTTTAAAACTGCGTTCGTTTGCTGGGATTTATTTTCTTTTGTTTTTTTCATTTCCAGGTCTATTTTGCTTTAATTTTACAAATTCGAGAAATACACGATACACGCGCAACGAGAGCATCGAATTTAGCTTAAACATTGTACAACAATCCACATAAAATGGAAACCAACGAGCAAGTTTCTTCCTTGATGAAAAAAAAAATAAATACAAAGAAATTTAAAACCACACAAAACTGACATTAACCACCGTTTGTATCAGAGTTGAGATTTTCAAGATCTTGGCGTGTTTATGACATAAATTTACAATGTTGCGCTTGGAAATCCGGGGAAAAAGAGTGAAAACAAGTCCGTGGCAACAAAATAAATGAATCTTCAATGGAAATTGTTTCGATTTAATTTTTTTGCTTCCGGTGAGGATTTTCATTCGCTTTTATCATTTACTCAAATCTTTCAGGGTTTTCCAACAATTTTCTCCTTATTTATTTCAAAGTTCAAAAAGAAAGCCCATTTTGACACATCTAATAGCCACGTATTTGAATTGTTTGTTTAGCCGACATCGTCAAGTAAAAACCACAAAACCATCCAAAGACCATTCGAAACTTTTGGATTATAATCATTTGCGACGGTGTTTTGTTTTTTTTTTAGATCCGTTTCATTTTTTGTTTTTTCAAAGAGATTGAGGCCAATTTGAATGGTTTTTTCTTCCATGGCGGAATGCGGATTTTTTCTTCGAGCAAATGCAACACATCTTATCTGCTCTTTGTGATTTGATGTGCTTAACCAACCAATTTAGCAAATTAAAATTGTGTTTTTTGAACATAGACATAGTTGCGGTCTATTTTTCCACGTCAAAGCGATACTATGTTAAGCTTGCGGAAATATAATTAGTTGAATAACATGAAAAGCTAAGCAAAATATATTTTATTTATTTTTTTTCATATATTTTGTTCGCTTCTCGTATTTGATATCATCAATTTTGCATGACGAGCGAAGTTTAAATTGGATAATTGGTCCAGTGTAATGATGATAAAATTAATTGAACATTGAATGCCATTGGCATATTTTGGCCAATTGTGCATAAACTAATTCCGACATTTATGCTGGATATTTGATAAAATCTCTCGTTTAATATAAATTTGATATCATGGTCTATTTTAAGCACAAAGCTCATAAAGGGTAAATCCAGGAGTTGGAATTATTTTGGTTTAGCTTGAGTGGGATCGATTGCATCCTATTCTAGCTGAACTGAATTGAGCTGATCTTTATCTGGCAGATAATCCAGTGTCAAAAGCCTATTAATGACATCAAACAAATAATCTCAGTTGAAGACTCAATTCTTAGGAAGTAAACACAGTCAACTACTGTTGTTATTATCATATCGATTAAATTGTTTCAAGAATAGACAGTCAACTACTGAAATGGAAATGAGCTATTTTCATAATCCCTTAATAATAATTATCTATTACAAGCCACTGGAACTGTTAACTGTAAATTATTCCTGTTCTCAAAGAACTAATGATACAATAATAAAATAAACGATAATTTCGCCTGCCAAGTACTTGAGAAACGATGTGTAATCAATTTCCATTTGAGACGTTGTAAAACTTGGCGCTCATGTTGTTGTTAATTGTGCTGGTTATGCTCCTTAACAATATTTAGCATATTGAACATCAGTTTGTTTGTCAATGAATATAAATCACATATTCTTGAAATTTTAATCGATATTATGTAAAATGTTTGATTGTTTACATGAATTTATTATCGGCAATTATTCTAATTCATCGATTTACACTTGAGCTGTTTTGATATTTCCATGGATCTGCAGTTAGTGTGTGACAGGGGTATTAAGGATGTAAACTCCTCTAAATCAAACATTGAAAAGCTTTCATATATCAAACTCGGGCACGTACACAATGTTCAATATTGTGCTTGATCAATTTTTTTTTCCCATTTTTCGTTCGTTCTCAAATTTGTGGCGATTTTCGATGTGATACATACACAAATGAATGCATAACGTTACAGCATCGCATTTGTCTCAATCAGTCAGGTACAACAGGAAATATGACTGCAGGCAGCAGGCTACAAGGTGTTCAGTGTTCATGGTTCATGGGGTACAGTATTACTTTCGACACATACAAAGGCAACGAATTTCGAAAAAGTCAATCATCGGAGATATCGACGACGCCCTGTGAACTGTGAATGATTATAAAATCAAATCGACGTGTCGATTGCGGCATTACTAAATGCGAATGATTGACTGGTAAACAGTAAAAACAGTTAACATGTGATGTTTTATTTTGGTTACGTGTTGAACATGTTAAATATGCTTCACCTTACATTGGAATGAAATGCAAAAGAGAGAGAATCACATGGAGACTCATTTCGATTGTGATTCCATTCAGATTACACAAAACACACACACAGCATTTATCCCTTGTGCTGTGCAATAGGAACAATGACAACACAATCAAATGAAAAATAATCTTTCTTTTCAACGTTGCCAAACATTCAGTCCTGAAAATGCCAATGAATATCCAAACAAATAAAAATAAACAATGCCAGTTGTTTGAGAATGTGCTTAGCAATTGAGATTCTTGTTTACATACATAATTGCTGTTCAAAATTACTAGGAAATGTTTGCCAGCTTTCAGCACACACACACACGCAATCAACAAACAGATAGCACTATTACTGCTTTAGATTATTGTTTTGTGCATTCAGTATTTCAGTGGGTCAATAGGTTAAATGTTTATGAATCTGGTTATGAAATTGAATACAGACGGATTCACATCTTTTCATTGAATTAAATTTTTTTTTTCTAAAAACCATCCATTTAAAAAATGCATATTTTATTCATGAATGAAAATGACTTCTATTCTGCAAACTGGAATGAATATCATGAAATGACACTCGGCACCTGACAAACAAAAGTTTCGAATTTGTTTCGTTTCCGGCTCTTTGTTGCTACTTCTTTTATGGTAAATAAGTTATGTTTTTAATTATAAGCGAGCAAACAAAACTAAATTAAAATATTTGATTTTTTTTTTCTTTTCATTGTCACATTGAAAGCGTTTAGTGTTATTTGTGATGATGCTGATAGTGTTACAGTCCTCACTAGGCCTTTGTAACTAATTTTCGGTTTTGAGCTGAAAACTTTTTCGTTCGTATTCATATTGAATTTCGGTCAAAATTGGTATTCATCATTAATTTGAGTCTCTCAAACTCGATTTTAATAAACTTTTGTTTTCTATTTTGAGAATCTATTCCATATCAATTTACAGCGTGTGCCTTTTGTGTTCATTTCAATATAACAATCCTGAAAATGACAAAAATAAAACTTTTTTCCCGACATTCAGTTATAGCAAAAGAATACTGGCTCACTGTTGTTAGCTGTGCCTCGGATAAAGAGACACAATCATTCAAAAAGTTATCGTAATATTTTGCCTTTGTTTGCATTGTTAATGGTTTTGTTCGCACGTCGTTTCCATTATTCTGCCTTTAATCTGTGCCCGTCAATTTTTCACGCTATTTATTTTATTCAAAATTGCCCTGTATACATATATATAATCCTGAATCCGGATGCGATGGAACGGGGGAAACAGAAGCGAAAAAGTGAAAAGTGGCTGCCATTGATATTTGTTTTTCTCATTTTTAATTTGGCGTTGATTTTGTTTTTTATATTCAGTTGTTTTTTAATGCCATGACCAAAAGAAGTTTACAGCATATGAAATGTGGTTGGACAGTTTTTTCTTTCTCTCTCTCCGGTTCCTGTAATGCTGGTGTCATTTTGTTTGTAAATCCGTATTTATATTCTCTTTCGTTTTCACATAAATGTTTCACTTTGCTCGCCAGGCAGTCGTTACCATTGCAATTGCAATACATTGTTACGCTTTAAATTGCTGACACAAACAAAATAGAGTGATCATGGAGCTGAAAAACAGAAAATCGAACGAGTTCATATGAATGAGTCAGAGAAAGCGAAGCCAATTCAATTCTTTCATCTGCAATTCAAATGCTGGCACTGCGTTCACAACTCACAGTCAGAAGTTGGTAGTTTTTTTTTGGTTGACATCTGATGTGTACTAAAGTTTACATCGGCAAATGGAACTTTATTATATTCTACAACATTGCGATATAAAACAGAAATACTCAAGCCATACAGAAAATAAACACGTTGAATTTCACTTTTCTAATTTGTCTGGTGAGGAGACTGAATCTATTTCTGGTATGTACAATGTACATTATGTTATGTGCCTCAAAATAATGATTGAAACGTTATTGCGTCCATATTCATGATCCCAAAATTGGAACGAATGAAGGAAGTGAGAAAAAAAAGAATCATTTCAAAACAAATATGGAATATTGCGCGCAATTTATTTGAACGACAATAGCTCTTTGGCATGCTAAAGCCAAACGACTCTCGCATCTTTATTCATACAGCAGCTTATAAACGAAATGGCTTTGGATTTTCCTTTTTACTACACTTCAAAAATTTTACATGCACGTTTTTATGCAAATCTTAGAGATTTTTTCATCAACAGCTCTAAGCATCTGGAATCTGGAAAATAATGTCGAATGAAGTATCATGCATGCAAATATGAACTGTAAAAATAATACAATATATGTAAGCAGTAAGCATATATATTGCTTGTGCCCTAACTAAGTAAGAGGCTAAGTCAAACAACATTTTTATTTACGCCAATGAAATTCATTGTCGAATATAAAAGTATTTCGAAAAATACATCAAATAAATTTACCAAAACGGAAGTCTTGGTAACTCGTTCCCAACCATGTTAAACATGTTATCGTTGTAACCAATTGTCTGGAGCCTGTTAACGAGCAATAAAATTCTAATTCCGAGAACATTGAATCAGCCGATTTTTCCTTTCGAGCAATTCGGCGAACACAAAGTGGCTGTTTTCGCAAAAATGAAAAATATTTCATTAAAATGTTGAATGTTGAAACGAAACTGTGTGCAATCGAGGCCCAACAAGATGCATGCATAGGATATGCAAATTTACAGCAACTTCATCACGAGCCTGTCATCCAATGAACATTTAGCATCCCCACATATACCCTGGTTGGCTCCTGCAGTCGCTATTTACATTAAGTGATTGCATGACATTTTCAAAAATTGTGCAAATGAATCATAAGGATTTTTCCATCTCTATTTTGTTGTCGTCTTTCTGCGCATTCGTCTCTCAGTCTCTAACTTTATAAGTTATAAAATTCATTTGTGATTTGCCATCAACGTGTTTAATTGAGAAAATTCAATGAAGTGGTAGCCGGTTTGTGTTCATGCGATTCTGTCATCGAGAATTCTGGTGAAAATAATATAAATTATAATCAGAACTAATATCAGATATGAATTATTATGAATTATGAGCCACGATGTTAATGACATCAAATGAGCGAATTTGATGTTCATCAAAATTGAATTGCCTGTGACAAGGCTACGAAAACTCTTTAGGAACTGTGCCA
>GL501549.1:169222-181326 GCA_000149185.1 Mayetiola destructor
TTTTGTAAAATGTGATTAATGATTGTGCTGATATTGTGTGTGTGTCAACATGGATTGAAAACATTATCATTTCGTATGCATTGAATTATATTGTTTGAGAACCGAAAATACAGCAAAAAGACACACCAAATTAACCGACCATCCTCATCATGTTTGAATGAAATAAAGCATTAAAATAGATTTGCATATATTTTGGTTTTTTCTTATAGAACATACGGCCAATGAGAATGGACTTTGGGAAAAGGCAACAAAAAAAAAACCGAGACAAAAACTCAAGAAAAGTCCTAAACAATGGCAAGTCACTCGTTTTCATTATTCATGGCTTTCGGCATTGTCAAGCATTTGAAATATTCTGTTAGAATGTGGAATTGTGTAATAAAAGTCGGTGCTTGGTGTTTGAGATGATTTTTCAATATTATTCGATGAAGAGAAAAAGACCAAATGAAATAAAGAAAAAAGCTATCATTGAAAAATCACAAAACAATAAGCCACTTAAGATAGTTGACATGGCTGCTGCCTGCTGAATCTACTCTGTCAGATAAACAATGGATATCATGATTCACATACAAAGTGTATACACACAAACCAATGTCAATGTGCTCTTATGAATTGATACTTGATATTTGATGCCATACAATGCTTATACAAGGAAACCACATGACTAAAGATGGGCTTCGGATGAAAGAGAACAAACAATGTAGTAATAATAAT
The DNA here is from genome assembly GCA_000149185.1 of Mayetiola destructor. Taxonomy (NCBI): domain Eukaryota; kingdom Metazoa; phylum Arthropoda; class Insecta; order Diptera; family Cecidomyiidae; genus Mayetiola; species Mayetiola destructor. Next base: position 169,934 of record GL501549.1, read on the forward strand.
CATCATCATCGTTTTCCTAATCTCTTACCGCTTCCAAACTCCATCTATTTGCAAATTAATGCGTGTAGTGTGTGTGTGAACAGTTCGTTGAAACTTGCATCAAGTTGAAAATTCTGAATAATGTAACTAATAGCATCGTTAACAAAAAAAAAAAAAATTCAATAAAAGCATTTCAATCAAAACGATATAAAGATAATTTTCAATTAGATGCCGGACTGTAATAATAATAATTGTAAAATTGTTACGACAAATGATATATCTTTGTGGAAATTTATGAAAATGGTGTCACAATCATAATTGTCCCCTAGCACGATTCAAAGGAGATCTCTATTATGTTACACAATCATTTATTAGGTAATATTATTATGTATCATTATTCTTATCGGTCTCTTCGGGTGTGTGGCGTTTGTCTCTAGACATTGGCCATTGTTTCAAACGGACATAATTGAAATAATAAAATTTAATTCGCCAAAGAAATTGGCGTTGGTGTCAGTTGTCAGGTATCTGCTATAACTAATTGACACAAATCAAATATGATCCTTTGTTATTTATGAATACAAATGATGAATTCTAAATGATGCAGTATTGTTTGTTTTTTTCTTCTCATCCATTCAATTCCTGCCAATCAATTGGTATAGAAATTGTACGTTACATGTTTCAATTTTACATATAATTCATACGAATGCGTAATTTTATCACAAATAAATTCACGTTATTTATACATTGAGATTCGATGCGTGATTTGAAAATATGTATTTATGGCTTCGGGCCTAAAATGATTTGGAAAAAACATGGGAAATTGCAACATTACGCAATATTTGGACCATTTTCACTTAATTTTATTTATTTTCGATTATCGATATATAATTATAAATGAATTATGAATCATCATTAATGATAATCGTAAATTTATTTTAACACACATTGAAAAGACAAGTTAATCGCTGATGTTTGGCATTTAATTTACTGACCAGCTATATACATAATATATCATGTTTGAATGAAATGCGCAACAAAACGAAATTCATGTACCAAAAATGATGTATTCAAATTTCGAATCCATTTTCGACAGTAATTTTAGGCAAGTTAATGGCGTATATTGATGAGCATATTTCCCAATCAAAATTGAATTATTCCGAAAATGTTGAGTGGCGAGAGGAAAATTCCGGGTTTTTTGTGTAACAAAATTATAAAATCTATTCACTTCGATTTTTGATCATTGAATGGAACAAAGTAAAATAATTCAATGGATTTTTAATTGAAAGGAACAGAGAAATTATCGAAACCGTACCCACTGCGAGCACGATTCAATATCTAATTCAAAAGTGAAACACGAAAAGTAAATTGAATTACGCGCTCTTTGTTGCATTGAAAAATTCAATCGTCAAACTTTGGATTTTTCCATCTTTTTCCATTCAGAGGATCTGATTTTTTTTTTCCATTTTGAATGCTGAAAATTCAAATAAAAAAAAAGAAGTTATTTCTGATACAAATGTTTTATAAAAATTGAAGTTTTATTATTTTCTGGTGACATGTGTCGACCAGCGTTAGTCTAAATAAATTGATGAATGAAGTAAAAATGCCGGAAAATATTTGGGCTAACTTTTGACCATCAGCTTGCTTATAATATTAAGATTGTACTCAATTTTACTTGCAATGTCAACAGTTGCACAAATTACGTTCATTTCTATGGATTGGAATATGGATTTGGATTTTTTTTTCCGGTCGGGAACCTATTTTTCGATTTGGCGAAAACGATACGACAACATACATATAAATAGAACTTTTAATTCGATAAAACTTTGAACTAGAAAACCTTTTTCTCCGTTATTAAATCTGAACATTCCTACTTCCTATTCCTATGGTTGTGGTAAACGATGGAGAAAAGATTTTAAATAATGAAAAAACAATCAAATTAAACGTATGATAAAATGAATTACAAACAAATAGCTATAAAACAGTTTCATATTGACGAAGTATGATGGCCAAAATTCTCTATTTTATTCGAGATTCATTTTTCCCTTTTGGCTGAAATTTCCTGATACATTTTTTTTGCTGGCAGATGAAGGGCTTTCCATTGGCAGCTATTATTTCCTCTGATCCCCTAAAATCTGAAATTCTGCTTAAGCTACTTCATCAAAAAGAGAAAACTTCCATCACTGCAACAACTGACTGATTTTCACATTCACATATTTGCAAGTCCATTACGAACTTTTCTCATTAGCGCTTAGCGCTTAGGGCTTACTTTCTCTTTTGTCCATCCATCAACATTTTCATGTGTTTCAAATGTAAATGCATCACGAATATATTATGTAGTGAGTCCATAATAATGTGTACGGTGTACGGTTGAAAAAGGGCTTTCAATTTATTAAGTTTTAAATCCAAGGAATTCATTAGCAATAACGAAATTAGTTCGGACATGCGTCTAAATGTTATTGACATTCAAAGGGCATCAAAATATTTTTACGGGATCTTCATGTGATTTTCATTCTTTTCCGTGAATGCTTGATGCAATAACAAAGAATTCAATCGGAATCCGATATTAACAAGTTCAACTGATTGTAATCGTTGCTGTTGACGATGACAAATGGAAATTGTTGCAAAAAGTTTGCTGAATTTGGCACTTCAAATATTCCGTAACGTTTGATTCGATCGGTTTCTAATTAAATGCATGTCCAATGTCCAACATGTAATTGATTATTTTAATGTCAAATAATTAAATGTTTCTAAAAATCGTATAAAATCCAAAATCCAACATTGTGTTGGATGGCCCATTGGCCATGTACATTGTACAATACATACCATTTGTGGGTAGTGAAACGTTAACAACAACAATGGCAACAAAACCAATCCACATCCAAACTTTATTTAAAATATCCAGCTTCATTTTAATTGCATTTTTACATCGGCTCAATAAATACTGGAAAATTGCATTACTTGACACTTTTTGTTTGTTGTTTGTTCGTTTCCGTTTTGAGCGCTCTCCGCTTCGCCTGCTGTTGTTGCACTTTTTCGTCTTAAGCTAGTTTTTTTAATGTTTTCTTACGCAATTTTTGTATTGTTGGCATTCGTTTAATGTTTTTATATCCACATTTCTTCAGTTTGGTATTCTATTCACTTATTTTGCATGTTCACATTTTCCTATTTGTGTTGGGATATTTCTTTAAAATTCTTTCGAACACTAATAATAAATTCATCGAATATCTCATTAATATTTCATCATAAATCGGCAACTGTGACAAACGGAAGGCTTACAACCAGATTTATGAATTTTCACTCAAATCCATCGAAGAAACGCAATGGTGTGTTTGTATTCATAACTATGTATGATATGCTTATAGTTGTGTTGAGTGTCGACCAGTGGCCAAAGAGCCGATATGAATGTTATTTTGTCCCGAATCACATGAATCACCCTCCATTAGTAGCAGAAGCAACGAGAGAATTTACAAAGATTGATTGCCGCTAAATTCACTATTTTATTATTATCGCAGGCAGACGACAATTTTTTTTCCCTTCATCGCAACTGTTGTTGTTCGGTGAAATGTTTACTTTCAATTGTTCAGTTTTCATAACTCTTCGAGGGGATCGACATCCGTGCTTACGAAAAGTTATTTTATGCCGGTTTTGTTTTTCTTCAAACATTGAACGAAAAATGCACATGAATTGAAATGTTCACACGAATACAGGAAAATTTCATCGGAAAATGCGAGCGTTTTGTTGTTGTTGTTGTTGTTGTTCGCGCTAATAAGCAATTCTATTTGTGTGTTTGGGTAAATGGTGGATGAATGACGCTTCTTTCTTTTCCGCACACATTTTATGTTTTATTTTCGAAAATTTCATCGTTCGTTGTGTCTTTTTGTCACTAAATCGATTGCATCGCACAGTAAACACGCTCACTTGCTGCACCAACACACGCACTCAGGCTTTGTGTTTATGTATTTGCATATTTAGCGCTATAAACAAACAGGCAACAATGTTATTTTAGCGCAAATATTTCACATTTTATAACCGAAAAGCTGAATGCATTTTTCTTTCTTTTATTTTTTTCTTTCAACGCATATCATCATTACAGTCGACACAGACGACCACTTCAAACATATACAATTTATTGTCAGCACACAACTCTGAGCTCACACAATACAAAAACGTTGAAAAATGAATGTTTTTACGATAGTCGACGATGCATGAGTTTCGAACTATACACTTTATTCTCTCGATTGTGGGAAATAAACATTGTGTGTTACAGCTGATTCACATTTGAAACACCATCGACAATGCAATGCAACTATTTCCTTGTTTCTTTATGTATTTCTTTTTTCTCTAATTTGTTTTTCGTTTGACTCGCTTCAGCCACAGAGAATAACGAGATTCTAGACCAAGAATATCACCAATCGCTTTTTTTTGTCTTGCAAATTTCATATTTTTCAAGAGTTTATTTTCATATTGATGAATAATTTCTGAGTTTTCAGCCTCGATTGTTTTTTATAGTATCTCCAATTCGGTCCGGCTATTTGATCCATGCGATTGTTTTTCCCCGAATCGCATTTATATCGATTTCATCTTCAACTGCTTGAATGAGAATATCCAATGCACATTTCAATTATTAATGCAAATCTAAAATTATATTGGTGGAACATGTACTTGAGCCGATTTTCTCTGTTTCCACATTACGATTTGTCCTTTGTCGTTGTTTCGTTTTTACAATGATTTTGCGTTCGTAGTAAATTTTGTATCCATTCAATTCAAGTTTCAAATGCTGTTCTCGCTGGTTGAAGATGAAAAAAGCGTTTTTTTTTCTTGTTCAATGGAAATGCAACTCAATGAGAAATGAATGATTGCATTTTCAAGTTTTTGTTGTTGTTGTTGTTGTTGCAAATTTAGTGTACTCGGCTCCTGTTAAAACTAACGATTCTGGATCTCCAGACTATTTTCAAAACTTCCAAATCAATTTTTGGTATTTATTTCCGAATCGCAATAGAAAATCAATAAATTCTCTGAATTCTGATTTCATCATCATTATTTCGAAGATGCAAATCGTTCAACAAACAATTGTGAAACTCCATTTAAATTGCAAATTCACTGTAACTTTGGCTTGTATTCGATAATCATAGAATATGATGTTCAAAAACAAGACACAAAATCCTTGAAAATGAAAATTATATTGAATATTTCCATTCCAAATGAACGAACACCGTGAATTGAGTGTATCGATGATTACACGGTAGCCGGGTGATTACACACAGAACTATTTTCCCCACACGTTCACTTCGTCCGGAATCCGCACATCAACTGAATCGAAAATTTTGTGATTTTCATACGGAAACTTCGTTCGCTTTATCCAACAGAAAGGAAACAATCCAAACGTTGAATTCAATTGTGTGTGCTGCTTCGCCTCCAAACAAGAGAAAACAACACGGTCGGTCGGTTTGTTGTTGCAGCAGTAGCACAAGCACACACACAACAATGCTCTTCTTCTGTTCGAACGACGAACATGCGCATTTCATTTGGCGTTTGATTTGATTTTATTTCTTTTTTGCATTTTTTTTGCCCCCCGAAATGCAATAACAAGACATAACACAGTTATCACATTCACTGGCATCCATCGGTATATTCACTGGTGTACCTTTCGTATGAACTATATCGTATCGTATCGTTTCGTGTGTTCGGTGCTCGGTTGCATGTACAATAATTGTCTCCTATTTTTATTTTATTTTGCTTTTGCTTTGTCCATTTTTCGGTTCGAATGCTGAATTTCATGTTTAATGATTGTTGTGATTCCAACATTGGGATTTTTGGCTGAAATTTCCTGATACATTTTTTGCTGGCAGATGAAGGGCTTTCCATTGGCAGCTATTATTTCCTCTGATCCCCTAAAATCTGAAATTCTGCTTAAGCTACTTCATCAAAAAGAGAAAACTTCCATCACTGCAACAACTGACTGATTTTCACATTCACATATTTGCAAGTCCATTACGAACTTTTCTCATTAGCGCTTAGCGCTTAGGGCTTACTTTCTCTTTTGTCCATCCATCAACATTTTCATGTGTTTCAAATGTAAATGCATCACGAATATATTATGTAGTGAGTCCATAATAATGTGTACGGTGTACGGTTGAAAAAGGGCTTTCAATTTATTAAGTTTTAAATCCAAGGAATTCATTAGCAATAACGAAATTAGTTCGGACATGCGTCTAAATGTTATTGACATTCAAAGGGCATCAAAATATTTTTACGGGATCTTCATGTGATTTTCATTCTTTTCCGTGAATGCTTGATGCAATAACAAAGAATTCAATCGGAATCCGATATTAACAAGTTCAACTGATTGTAATCGTTGCTGTTGACGATGACAAATGGAAATTGTTGCAAAAAGTTTGCTGAATTTGGCACTTCAAATATTCCGTAACGTTTGATTCGATCGGTTTCTAATTAAATGCATGTCCAATGTCCAACATGTAATTGATTATTTTAATGTCAAATAATTAAATGTTTCTAAAAATCGTATAAAATCCAAAATCCAACATTGTGTTGGATGGCCATTGGCCATGTACATTGTACAATACATACCATTTGTGGGTAGTGAAACGTTAACAACAACAATGGCAACAAAACCAATCCACATCCAAACTTTATTTAAAATATCCAGCTTCATTTTAATTGCATTTTTACATCGGCTCAATAAATACTGGAAAATTGCATTACTTGACACTTTTTGTTTGTTGTTTGTTCGTTTCCGTTTTGAGCGCTCTCCGCTTCGCCTGCTGTTGTTGCACTTTTTCGTCTTAAGCTAGTTTTTTTAATGTTTTCTTACGCAATTTTTGTATTGTTGGCATTCGTTTAATGTTTTTATATCCACATTTCTTCAGTTTGGTATTCTATTCACTTATTTTGCATGTTCACATTTTCCTATTTGTGTTGGGATATTTCTTTAAAATTCTTTCGAACACTAATAATAAATTCATCGAATATCTCATTAATATTTCATCATAAATCGGCAACTGTGACAAACGGAAGGCTTACAACCAGATTTATGAATTTTCACTCAAATCCATCGAAGAAACGCAATGGTGTGTTTGTATTCATAACTATGTATGATATGCTTATAGTTGTGTTGAGTGTCGACCAGTGGCCAAAGAGCCGATATGAATGTTATTTTGTCCCGAATCACATGAATCACCCTCCATTAGTAGCAGAAGCAACGAGAGAATTTACAAAGATTGATTGCCGCTAAATTCACTATTTTATTATTATCGCAGGCAGACGACAATTTTTTTTCCCTTCATCGCAACTGTTGTTGTTCGGTGAAATGTTTACTTTCAATTGTTCAGTTTTCATAACTCTTCGAGGGGATCGACATTCGTGTTTACGAAAAGTTATTTTATGCCGGTTTTGTTTTTCTTCAAACATTAAACGAAAAATGCACATGAATTGAAATGTTCACACGAATACAGGAAAATTTCATCGGAAAATGCGAGCGTTTTGTTGTTGTCGTTGTTGTTCGCGCTAATAAGCAATTCTATTTGTGTGTTTGGGTAAATGGTGGATGAATGACGCTTCTTTCTTTTCCGCACACATTTTATGTTTTATTTTCGAAAATTTCATCGTTCGTTGTGTCTTTTTGTCACTAAATCGATTGCATCGCACAGTAAACACGCTCACTTGCTGCACCAACACACGCACTCAGGCTTTGTGTTTATGTATTTGCATATTTAGCGCTATAAACAAACAGGCAACAATGTTATTTTAGCGCAAATATTTCACATTTTATAACCGAAAAGCTGAATGCATTTTTCTTTCTTTTATTTTTTTCTTTCAACGCATATCATCATTACAGTCGACACAGACGATCACTTCAAACATATACAATTTATTGTCAGCACACAACTCTGAGCTCACACAATACAAAAACGTTGAAAAATGAATGTTTTTACGATAGTCGACGATGCATGAGTTTCGAACTATACACTTTATTCTCTCGATTGTGGGAAATAAACATTGTGTGTTACAGCTGATTCACATTTGAAACACCATCGACAATGCAATGCAACTATTTCCTTGTTTCTTTATGTATTTCTTTTTTCTCTAATTTGTTTTTCGTTTGACTCGCTTCAGCCACAGAGAATAACGAGATTCTAGACCAAAAATATCACCAATCGCTTTTTTTGTCTTGCAAATTTCATATTTTTCAAGAGTTTATTTTCATATTGATGAATAATTTCTGAGTTTTCAGCCTCGATTTTTTTTTATAGTATCTCCAATTCGGTCCGGCTATTTGATCCATGCGATTGTTTTTCCCCGAATCGCATTTATATCGATTTCATCTTCAACTGCTTGAATGAGAATATCCAATGCACATTTCAATTATTAATGCAAATCTAAAATTATATTGGTGGAACATGTACTTGAGCCGATTTTCTCTGTTTCCACATTACGATTTGTCCTTTGTCGTTGTTTCGTTTTTACAATGATTTTGCGTTCGTAGTAAATTTTGTATCCATTCAATTCAAGTTTCAAATGCTGTTCTCGCTGGTTGAAGATGAAAAAAGCGTTTTTTTTTCTTGTTCAATGGAAATGCAACTCAATGAGAAATGAATGATTGCATTTTCAAGTTTTTGTTGTTGTTGTTGTTGTTGCAAATTTAGTGTACTCGGCTCCTGTTAAAACTAACGATTCTGGATCTCCAGACTATTTTCAAAACTTCCAAATCAATTTTTGGTATTTATTTCCGATTCGCAATAGAAAATCAATAAATTCTCTGAATTCTGATTTCATCATCATTATTTCGAAGATGCAAATCGTTCAACAAACAATTGTGAAACTCCATTTAAATTGCAAATTCACTGTAACTTTGGCTTGTATTCGATAATCATAGAATATGATGTTCAAAAACAAGACACAAAATCCTTGAAAATGAAAATTATATTGAATATTTCCATTCCAAATGAACGAACACCGTGAATTGAGTGTATCGATGATTACACGGTAGCCGGGTGATTACACACAGAACTATTTTCCCCACACGTTCACTTCGTCCGGAATCCGCACATCAACTGAATCGAAAATTTTGTGATTTTCATACGGAAACTTCGTTCGCTTTATCCAACAGAAAGGAAACAATCCAAACGTTGAATTCAATTGTGTGTGCTGCTTCGCCTCCAAACAAGAGAAAACAACACGGTCGGTCGGTTTGTTGTTGCAGCAGTAGCACAAGCACACACACAACAATGCTCTTCTTCTGTTCGAACGACGAACATGCGCATTTCATTTGGCGTTTGATTTGATTTTATTTCTTTTTTGCATTTTTTTGCCCCCCGAAATGCAATAACAAGACATAACACAGTTATCACATTCACTGGCATCCATCGGTATATTCACTGGTGTACCTTTCGTATGGACTATATCGTATCGTATCGTTTCGTGTGTTCGGTGCTCGGTTGCATGTACAATAATTGTCTCCTATTTTTATTTTATTTTGCTTTTGCTTTGTCCATTTTTCGGTTCGAATGCTGAATTTCATGTTTAATGATTGTTGTGATTCCAACATTGGGATTTAGACAAAACATTTCCAAAAATCTATTGGTTTCAAGCAGAGAAAAAAACAACAGATATCGAATGGAATCTATAAACGTTTCATTTAACTGTGTGTCGTCGTATGTCAATGAAACTGAATGATAGTCCAAATGGAATCAAACAAATGAAAATTGTTAGATGTTGCGACTGGGAAATGTCACTTGGTTCTTGGGGTTAAACCATTGCTACACATACCGATACTCACATTGGATTTCAGTTTTCTCCGAATCCATTTATTTTCAGTGGTTATTATTGTAAACGTTTCATTTAACTGTGTGTCGTCGTATGTCAATGAAACTGAATGATAGTCGAAATGGAATCAAACAAATGAAAATTGTTAGATGTTGCGACTGGGAAATGTCACTTGGTTCTTGGGGTTAAACCATTGCTACACATACCGATACTCACATTGGATTTCAGTTTTCTCCGAATCCATTTATTTTCAGTGGTTATTATTGTTGTTCTCATCACAAACCCAAACAACCGCTAGAAATGCATACAATGCGACATTAGGCATTAACCAAATCTTTTTACAAATAGTCCAGTACTGAATCGCATGTTGATCTTTCAAGTGGTCACAATTAATGAATTCGGTGAGCTTTTTGCAGCCAGCTGCAATATCTTTGGCATGAAAATCAATGATGTTCAAAATAATTTAGGGATCATAAATTCCATAATTGACCAAAACCATATGAACGAAAAACTACTCATGGAGTCGACACATTCGAAAATGAATGATTTTTCATTTGACGTATGTTTTTTTCTTATTAATATTTCTTCTGCTTCATCTCAAATCGTTATGAGCACGTGAATGGCATCTGTTCTATTTCGCATCGCATACTGTATGCAGTGTAGTATATCATCTGTGATATGAATCCAAAGCTACAGACGCCCAAACGATTTTTCTCTTATTTTTGTCACTTAATGGCTGAAAATGTTGACATTGAGCTTCATTTGAGCGCACCACTGTCTATGTTTATGTCTTATTGCCGATAAGAAAGATCCATTTTCCAATAATGGAGTTGGGAGAGCGAGAAAATGGTGCATACCACCTAAATAGAAAGAAAAGCACCCACAACTCACATTTCAAATTCCATACGAATTGGCAATGTTAAACGATTCGTATTCTTTTCAGTGTGATTGCCAGTTTTTTTTTTTGCTCTGCATGAATGGACGACAAAAAAAAGGAAAGATTCTCATGCATTCGTATGTGTTCGCGTATGTAATAACACAAGCAACCATCAAAATCAGCAAAGATATCATCAATAGAGCCGAACTGCAGGGAAAAAAGAACCAAAAAAGGCCAACTCAAACTATAACCGAAATGAAATTTATTGCTTCTCTGGGATACGAAAACACGATTGAGATTTCCACCAAAAGATCTATTGTTGGGCTGTGAAAATGAAAAGATGAAGAGACATCAACACCACCACAGTCCTACGTTGATTTAACAGCATTGGAAAAGAAAGACGATAAAACAAACGACAAAAACCACGAAAAAATACAATTGGATTGGATTGGATTGAATTGAGGCAAAAACAAAAGAAAGTGAAATATAAAAAAATTCGAAGAAGAGCATCCATTGATATCCATGAATGATTTTAGTGCATTTGCTAGTTACGTTGCAATGCAACGTTGCAATTCAACTTTGAAATAGTTTTATATCAGTCGAATAAATTTGTTACAATTTCTCTTAATCCTCTTGTTTTTGCTGCCTCATTCAATGGCTGATACTAGATTCGACGTTGAGAGAGTACATCGAAAGAGAGGGAGAGAGAGAGAGAGAGAGAGAGAGAGAGAGAGAGAGAGAGAGAGAAAGAAAG
>AEGA01023676.1:0-11283 GCA_000149185.1 Mayetiola destructor
GCACAAAGTATACCAGGAAAGTATAGGAATCAGTCCAAAACCAAAAATCTCCCAAAATGATTTAATTTCTTTCGATTTTATTTTATGATGATTTAGAGTGAAAAAAATGCATTTGGAAAGGATGACTCTGCAAAATTGGTATTTATGTTTGTTGGTGCGATATCTTTTGATAGGAGCATAATAAATAACTGCAAATTCAACCATATGACAGCCTGAGTCATATCGAACTATGGCTTCTTAATTAAATTTTTCAATCACATTTTCCTATTTTCACAAGCTGTGAAATTGCTAACTTTCGGATTAACATAATAGTTATTGTTTTCGCCTGAATTTATACACAAGAAAAGAATGAACGCTAGTTGGCACATTATATGGCCCATGGGCGTATTTTGTTTAAACTATATAATACACTTGCCTGTTACTGAGAGATCAATTTAATACACTGTCTGGTTCGCACATTCCATTCTTCGAGCTTCATCAAACTGAAATTCATAGACAACTCTTTTCTTAAAGTGCGAATTGTTCAAAATAATGTTGTAGATTATTGTCGTTGTCTGTTATTAATATGATTCATTTGGTATTACATATATCAAATAACTTCGAACAGAAACAAATGAATTTTCGAATAGAAATATAGTGAGTGAAATATGTAAAAGGCAATGTACGGATGTATAGGACCATCAGTTGCGTTTTCGATTTGAACCGTTGGCCAGTAAAGAGTTTATTTTTCGCGAATTAGAAGCAAGGAGAGTATACATTGTATTCTGTTTATGTAAATATCGATAAATATATATTCGGTCCATCGAAATTTATTCACGTAGAAGGTGGCGCCGCTCTATTCCACTTGCGAGCTACAAGCCATTAATCTTCAATATAAACATTTGAATAGGGCATATATAGTTTAGCTGTCAAGCATAAACAGCTAAGTTTGCGCTGACGTTAATTCTATTCATTAAGAAAAAAATTCGCTTGCGAAAATGGGTTTCACCTGCGGCTTGGCTGTGGTTCTAGTTATATTCGAAGGAATTGTAAGTTTGCTATTTATATTTTTTCTTTCAAAATGAAAACATCCTTGTCCTCACAATCAGATAATCCATTGTGAAGGTGGATGTATATTCTCATCGAATAATGGACAAGATGCACCAACCAATGATGAACTATTTTTATCGAATGATGGGGTCGCTGGGGGTTCTAGGGGCGCAGACTTAACGAATCCGTTAGAAAATGCACCAATCATTGATATCAACGAGGGGCAAACATTTTTGCCGAATGATTTAATTGAAGTGATTGTCAGTAAAACTGATTACAAAACAATACAAAAGACCGTACAAAATGGGATAGTGCGTGCATCCGACTTCATTATGAGCAGAAAATTACAAAATTGCATAATTAAAATTCCGCGAAAGTTTGATGGTGGAATCTTTGAAAGTGATTTGTGTGGCGACATATTCCTGAATTTCGGCAATTATCAGAGACTTAAGTTATTTTTCGATAAATTTGGCGACCAAGTTAAAAAATTGCAAATGTGGTACAGCCGTAATGAACCACACAACGAAATTAGGCAGAATATTATCAAAAGATATGGAAAAAATTTAGAAGAGCTGCGAATTACAGTTATCGGTGATAAGGAATTTTGGAACGAAATATCAGATGGAGAAAATGACATTATTTTGCCAAAAGTTAGAAAGTTTCAATTTAGGGGTCTCAGCAGTCGAGATGAATTTAAATTGAATTTAATATTTCCCAAACTTGAATCTTTAAAGCTGCTCGGAACCATAGCCGATGTAAATTGCTTGGCAAATGTCAAAGGATTGAAAGAATTAAATCTGTGCACCATTTCGGTGAAAGAAGACCAATTTGATCATATTTTTCAAAATAATAAGGACATGACAATGATTTTTCTCTTGAAGCCCAATAGGACGGAGACAATGCACTCGATCGCAAAATATTTAACGAAATTAAAAACACTTGAAGTTCGATTTCCTGGTGAAAACTTTTTGTTACGAGCAAACAATACTGCAGCATATGAACTTGCATCGGTGGCCCACTTTAATATTGTATTTGAGGAATTGGACGAACGAATTTTAATCGGAAATTTTTCATTTGATATGCCACACCTGAAGAAGCTCACCTTGAATGGAAATCGAACTGATGGTGATCGAATCGTTAATTTTATCAAGCAATTCAAGGAATTAGAAGTATTGGAAGTTTTAGTTAAAGAATATAATGGCATAAAATTTATTAACAAATTGAAAAACATCAAAGAATTCACGACAACTTTCAATCCAAATGGATTCGATTCCCTGAAAATGATGTTCGAAAACTTCGATGAAATATCTAAATTGCAAACATTGAAGTTTGTAAATTTTGATGAGTCATTATATCAAAACTATAAAAATATAATGGAAGAAATCAATATTTGCTTAGAAAATTCTAAGAAATCAACATGGTCACAATCACATGGGAAACAGATCGGGACAGGTCAAAGATACTTGATGTTTAGACGCAAGTCTTGCAAGAAATAAGTGGCTTTCTTTTCACTGTATTTGATTCTAACATGTAATTCATAACTCAAATGAATAAAACAAAATTCGTTCCATTCACTGTATTTTCGATAGTTACTGTTATCTAGGAGTCTTTTACTCGGATTTTCTATTCATTCCCATTCAGTTTTGCACTTGTCTACAGGTTGTCCTAAAATTATCTACGAATATTCCTGCCACGTGTTTTTGGAATCAATACAAACAAAAAATGTCTGATTATTTTTATTCCGTTTAGAAGAATTATTTCGAGGAATTTGGGTTCAAGTATTTTTGTATCCGTATTTTTTCATGGTTCACCCGTGCAAATATCGACGAACGAATGGAAAGAATGCTTATTATGAAATGGTTTTCTTCACACAGAATACTACCATTGTGAACTCGTCACAATGGACATTGTGACACTTCATACCACAAAATGACTTGTCCATTGTGACGAGTTCACAATGGTAGTATTCTGTGTGTATACATCCACACATTGCCTTTTACATATTTCACCCACTGCATTTTTATTCGAAAATTCATTTGTTTCTGTTCGAAGTTATTTGATATATGTAATACCAAATAAATCATATTAATAACAGACAACGACAATAATCTACATCACTATTTTGAACAATTCGCCCTTTAAGAAAAAAAATTGTTTATGAATTTCAGTTTGATGAAGCTCGAAGAATGCAATGCTTGAACCAGACAGTGTATTAAATTGATCTCTTAGAAACAGGCACGTATATTATATAGTTTAAACAAAATACGCCAAACTCCGACCCATTGTGAATAAATAAACTATTTCCAATACTCGTTGATCAATAATTTCGAATTCCAAAAAATATTTCTAATAGAAATATTAGAATTGAAATATATAAAATGCGATGTGTGAATCTATAGGATCATCAGTTGCTTTTTCGGTTTGAAATTTAAATCGTTGGCCAGTGAAGAGTTTCATTTTCAATAATTAGAAGTGAAAAAATGGGTTTCATCTACCGCTTGGCTGTGTTATATTCGTTTTTAGTTATATTCCAAGGGATTGTAAGTTTGTTAATGGTATTTTTTGCTACAAAATGAAAACGTTGTTGTTCTCACAATTAGATAATTCAATGTGAAGGTGGATGTACATTTTCATCGAATGGAGGACAAAATGGACCAACCAATGATGAATCATTTTCGCCGAATGATGTGAGTGCTGATGGTGCACCAACCACTGATATCGAACTATATAAACTACCTTTGCCAAACGATTTAACTGAAGAGATTTTCAGTCATTTTGATTTCAAAACAATACGAAATGCCGCACGATCGGGGATGGTAAATTTACCTGAACTCGCAATAAGGAAAATATTACAAAATCGCATAATTATTATTAATCCAACTGTCTTTGATGGTGGATTCCGTGAATTTTATCTTCTTGGCGAAATATTTCTGGAATTCGGCGTGTATAAAGAACTTATCTCATTTTTTAAAAAATTTGGTGACCAAGTAAAAAAAATTGAAATTACCCGCAACTCCTTATGTAGTGATGATCCACACAAAGGAATTTATCAGAAAACTATCAAAAGATGTGCAAAAAATGTAGAAGATCTGCGACTTTTTACTTTTATAAAAGATGAGGAATTCTGGAAAGAAATATCAGATGGTGAAAACGACATTATTTTTCCAGAAGTGAAAAAGTTTCAGTTTGCCGGCGTGAGCAGGAAAAAAAAATTGAAATTGAATTTGATATTTCCCAAACTTGAATCTTTCATACTTAGCGCAAGCGTAGCCGATCAAAACTGCTTGGCAAACGTTCATACATTGAAAGAATTAAAGATATTAACGTCTTCGATACCAGAAGACAAACTTGAACATGTTTATGCAAATAATGGAAACATAACAAAGATTTATCACTATGAGCCCAAAAGGGCGGAGACAATGCAATCGATTGAAAAATATTTGAAAAAGTTAGAAAAATTTGAAGTTGATCATCCTCGTGCAGACTTTTTGTATCGATTGCACGGTCAAGCAGTTTGTAAACTTCCATCAGTGACCCAATTTCTTATTTCATGTCTTGATTTATTTAATTTCGGAAATCTTTCATTTGATATGCCAAACCTGAAAAAGCTCACCTTGATTGGAAATCGAACTGATGGTGATCGTATCATCAATTTTATTAAACGATTCGAAAAATTAGAAATATTGGAGCTTTTTGTTAATTTTTATGATGGCGTAAATCGTATTGAAAAATTGCAACACATCAAAGAATTCGCGACTACTTATCATTATAGAGTGAGCACCGAATCTCTGAAAATGATGTTCGGAAAATTCGATGAAAACTCTGAAATGCGAACATTGAAGTTCGTACATTTTAAAGCACCAATAAATCAAACTAATGAAAAAGTAATGGAAGAAGTCAATTCACATTTAAAAGGAATTATGAAACCAACATGGACACTATCGGATGAGAGACATATTGAAAATGGTAGAGAATATGTGATATTCAAACGCGACCCATGAATTTGCAAGAGACATGTGGCTTTTATTTCATAATGTTTGATTTTAACATGTAATTGATAACTCAAATTGATGAAATAAACAAAGTTTTTGAAATTACAATACATTCACGGTGACAAATACGCTTGATATGATGTACTGTATTATTATCATTTGTCAAAAACATTCCAGCGAGGTTAAACAAATGCAAAAATAAATGGTAAGTAAGATCAAGTTCGGCGAAAACTTCCTGAATTCGACAATAAGCTCCGTGCTACACTCTTCAAATTGAAATAAAAATGGTTCACACATGGAGCTAGAATTTTAATTTAAAACTGTGACCATAATCAGTGGCTTTATTATTTATTCAATTGAAATATCTAGAAAATTCCGAATAAAAGTCTCCTAAATAACAGTAGCCATTGAAAATACAAAAAATAGAGCGAATTTTGAGCCTAAAAACTTCATTTATTTCATCAATTTCAGTTATCAATTACATGTTAGAATCAAATATTGTGAAAATGAAAGCCATTTATTTCTTGCATGTTCATGGGTCGCGTTTGAATATCACATATTCTCTACCATTTTCAATATGTCTCTCATCCGATAGTGTCCATGTTGGTTTCATAATTCCTTTCAAATGATTATTGACTTCTTTCATGAAATTCTCATTAGTTTGATTTGATGGTGCTATAAAATTTACGAACTTCAATGTTCGCATTTCTGAGTTTTTATTGATTCTTCCGAACATCATTTTCAGTGATTCAGTGCTCATTTCCACATCAGTGGCGAATTCTTTGATGTGTTGCAATTCTTCAATACGATTTTCGCCATTATAAAAAAGGACAAAAAGTTCCACCATTTCTAATCTCTCGAATCGCTTGATAAAATTGATGATTCGATCATCAGTTAGACCTCCATTTAAAGTGAGCTTCTTCAGGTTTGGCATTTCAAATGGAAGATTTCCAACATCAAATATTTCATGGAATGTCATAACAAAGTGGGTCACTGATGGAAGTTTACATACTGCTTGACCGTGCAGTCGATACGAAAAGTAGTTACGAGGTCGACTTACTTCAAGTGTTTCTAACTTCTTCAAATATTTTTCAATCGACTGCATTGTCTCCGCCCTTTCGGGCAAAGACAAATAAATCCTAGTCATGTTTCCATTATTTGCAAAAATGTGTTCAAGTTTTTGTTCTGGTATCGAAGGCGTTAATATCTTTAAATATTTCAATCCCTTTACATTTGCCAAGCAGTTTACATCGGCTACGCTTGCGCTAAGTATGAGAGATTTAAGTTTGGGAAATATCAAATTCAATTTCAATTCTTTTTTCCCGCTCACGCCACCAAAGTGAAACTTTTTCACTTCTGGAAAAATAATGTCGTTTTCACCATTTGATATTTCTTTCCAAAATTCTTCATCATTTATACGAGTATAAAGTCGCAGATCTTCTAAATTTTTTGCACATCTTTTGATAGTTTTCTGATAAATTTCTTTGTGTCGATCATCACTATATAAGGAGTTGTAGGTAATTTTAATTTTCTTTACTTGGTCACCAAATTTTTTGAAAAATGAGATAAGTTCTTTATACACGCCGAATCTCAGAATTATTTCTCCATAAAGATGATATTCATGGAATCCACCATCAAAGACAGTTGGATTAATAATAATTATGCGATTTTGTAATATTCTCCTTATTGCGAGTTCAGGTAAATTTACCATCCCCGATCGTGCGGCATTTCGTATTGTTTTGAAATCAAATTGACTGAAAATCTCTTCAGTTAAATCGTTTGGCAAAGGTAGTTTATATAGTTCGATATCAGTGGTTGGTGCACCATCAGCACTCACATCATTCGGCAAAAATGGTTCATCATTGGTTGGTCCATTTTGTCCTCCATTCGATGAAAATGTACATCCACCTTCACATTGAATTATCTAATTGTGAGAACAACAACGTTTTCATTTTGTAGCAAAAAATACCAATAACAAACTTACAATTCCTTGGAATATAACTAGGAACGAATATAACACAGCCAAGCCGTGGATGAAACCCATTTTTTCACTTTTAATTATTGAAAATGAAACCCTTTACTGGCCAACGATTTAAATTTCAAATCGAAAAAGCAAATGATGATCATATAGATTCACACATCGCATTTTATATATTTCAATTCTAATATTTCTATTAGAAATATTTTTTGGAATTCGAAATTATTGATCAACGCGTATTGGAAATAGTTTATTTATTCACAATGGGGTCGGAGTTTGGCGTATACATTTGCCTGTTACTGAGAGATCAATTTAATACACTGTCTGGTTCACGCATTCCATTCTTCGAACTTCATCAAATTGAAATTCATAAAAAACTTTTTTCTAAAAGCGCGAATTGTTCAAAATAATGATGTAGATTATTGTCGTTGTCTGTTATTAATATGATTAATTTGTTGTTACTTATAACAATAGCTCCGAACAGAAAGAAAAATATTTCCAATAAAAATTAGAGGCCGGCGAACAAGCTATTCGACCGCTCGCTCGAAGTCCGAGCATGAGCGGGCCCGAACAAAGATTTAATTAGCATCGATTGAGCACGAGCAGATCATCACACTTCATTTGACGGACAATTTTGCTAGGACTATTCGAAGTAACGGCATACATTGAATTAAATCAATTTACCGAAAATAAGAATACGCTTATACTATAAATATGACAGGTTTCTTCTCTCAAATTTCAAATAATTATGTCACCTTTGGGTTAAAATATGGTCAAAAAAAATCCGGTCACCTCGAATTAGGAAAAATGAACATTTTTGATTTTTTTTTTTCTGAAAATTTGAACCAAATTCATGATCAGCATAAGCTTAGATTGTTATTTTTGTATGATTTAGTGCTTTATAATCTAAAATGAACCATTAAAAATAATCAATTTACATTCGGACCGAATCAAATTTTTTTTTTTCTATTTTCGTCAGTTCGTTTCAATTTAATCCATTTTCTATCATCTATTCGTTTCCATTTTCTGTAGTTCTTAGCTCTAATAAAAATGAAATAGCAGTATTTATTTATTTTTTCCAATCATAGGAAAGAAAGAAAAAAGTTAATGAAAGAAAATTCATTGACACTAGGTTCGAATATCAATTTCGCATTTGCATCACACACAACCATCAAGACGAACAAAACAACAAAAAGAAGAGAGAAAAACGAAATGAAAAAACATCACGTACTAAATAACAAATAACGAACGCACAATCGAAATTCATTATTATTATTATTATATTTTATTTTTTTTTCATTTGCCGGTGAGAGGCAACAGCAACATAGACAGATTTTTAGCTATTTTGTTCCGTTGGCGTTTGTGTTTCTGATCAAAATAGTTTTTTTTCTAGTTCGTGTGATTTTTGTCGATGCGATGCGGAAGCAATGTCATCCCATCGATGTAATCAGCTCCACATCTCTTTCTCTCCTTTTTCTCTATCTATCTTTGTCTCTCGTTCGCTCGCTCCGATGTTAATTGATGTACAGTTATCGCATTTGAATTTGCTACTTTTTGCAGTTGTTGGCAGCACTACTGATTCGACTTTCAAATATTCCAATGAAACAAAGAATTCAATCAATCAAGCGTATTGCACAAAATCGATTCTTTCACGCGATCCCGATTAAATTTTCATGCGAATTGTCGAATTCTGATCGGATCGTGAAATATAGTCAACAATTTGACTGTGATGAACATAAGTATTTGAAAATTTTGCTCAATAGCTAAAAGTAGCAAATTTAAACTTGATGACTGTACACTGTACTCTGTACATATGTTCCGATGTACACATGTACAATGTACAAGTATATTGTATCGCAATCGGAACATACTTGTTTGTGATGCGATATTTTTAGAGGTTTGTTCAGTGTAAACAGCTATAATAAAATGAATTCGAAACCATTGTCTATTCAAAAAACCAAAAAAAAACAAAGTGAACATCAAAAATATAAATTGAACAAAAAAAAAGGCCGTTATCGAGAACCTGCCGTAGTAAAATACCATTGCAGTAAAAGGCGCATTTATTTATTCGAGACGATCATGAATCATGATTTTCTTTGATGCGATTTGTTAGGAGCTGTACTATAAAGTACAGTATAGCTGATCAGAGTACTGAAAGAAAAATTAAACAACTATAAAATGAAAAGAAGAAGAAGAAGAAGAAGAAGAAATCAATTCAAAATAGACGAACTGCAGAACAATTACGAATAAAAAACCGACCAATTTGAAAATGTAACAATGAAGATGGAAATTCACCCAAAAAAAATAATTTCCTAAGATTTTTGATTGATTTTCTATTGTAGATCAATTGCAAATGCTCACCCATTCAACTTGTTGAAATTGAATGTCTTGTGCCACACTCCATCCATTATTTGCGTTTTTAACGCACATGAAATTCAAATCTCTCGCAATTTGCAAAATGAAATGAACCGTCGTCGTCTATGATGAAATCCACATGATGGATGTTCGGTAATGAATTTACCAAATAACAAATTAAATCAAAAATGTTCTATCTGATTGAAATTCATTTGGTTTGGATCCAATGATTTCAGAATTTCCCACGTTTTACCATCTTTTTCTTTCATTTTGAATTTTTTCGTTCCTTCAATTACAAGCGATAATAATAACATAAGAATGATGAAAACCAATTCATTGCAATCGTTAAATTATTAAGTATTATTATTCATAAAGTATATATCACAGATCATAGCATATATAGTGTGCTGTATACCGTGTGCACTATACAGTGTACAAATGGTCTATTTCTCATTCAATTTTCTCACATTATGCGCATTCTTTCTCAATCTGTTTCTCATTTTCATCTTGAATGATTCAGTAAAAATTGCCATTTCGATATGGTATAGTCAACGAAATTTCAAAAGACAATCTGATTGTATGGAAATGAATGAGGGCCTGTGACTTCTTTTTGGTTGCAAATTTTTTCTGGTTTTTGTTCAAATGCAACCAAACAATTTACAATCGAATATGAGGTAATGAATTCACAGTTTAGACGGTACCATCCGATAGGGATGCCGATGGATAAAAATCTTCCCGAGATATCCTAAGACAAGTTTATATCCAACTCAATATGTTTATTAGAGGCCGAACGGCCGTGCATGTGCAGCACGTTTTACGGATCAATGCAATGACCCCATTTATTATTCATACGCATGAATAGTTTTCATTATTGTCGTCGATTTATTTTATTATTATTATTTGCATGGCGCATGGCACATCAAACGCTCACATTCGCATAATCGAAAGTTCAAGTGCATCGTTTTCATTTTTTTGTATTTTTTGTATTTTATGCGTTGTAAAACACGACAGCGTCTGATCGCTTCAACAACAAATACACATGTTTATGGATATGTTTTATTCAAATGACTTTCTTTTGATTTTCATTTATACAAATGTATGTTCATATTGAAAAAATCAAATCACAAATACAAAATTTACAATGGCTTTGGCAATGCAACTTCAAAATTGAAAAGTGTTTTTTTTTGTTTCTTGGACGCAAATTTTATCGATTTCTTGAAATCTTGCATTGAACAAAATAAAAAGCTGCCAATTATATGTTTTACAAAATGAAATGACTTTGTTAAAATTGACTATGAAATTAAAAGTAGAAAATACTGAAATTTCGACCAAAATTTTTTTTTGAAATCGTTGTTTTGCAATGATAATGAATCAAATGAAAAAAAGATTTTTATCGTGAAATTGTTCGTTAATTTTTTATTTATATAGCAAAAATGTGCAATAAACATTTGAATTGAATGCAATCAGACAGAGGGAGAGAAAAACAGATTAAAGAAATGAACAAAAACCACCCGAAATAGCTAAGTGGTCTGGTTCAATGTCTTGAAAACAGCTATAAAATTTAGTTAGACAAACAAAAAAAAACTACTGTCGATAAATGAAAATAGGTAAAATGAGCATTGGACACATTGAAGACGCATGATACACAATAATTCAATGCAATTGACGAAGATTATTCCAACCAAACGAAGACAATTCAAATTGAATTATAGGAAAAATTAAATGCAAGAAAAAAGGCGAGAATTTAGTCATTTTTCCATCGTTCATTACTGAATGCAAATGATGCGCATACACATTTTACCCAAACATTTCTCAATTGGTAACTAAAACACCTGCTCACATTTCTATATAAATTGTTTATTGTAAATATATCACACATGAAACAAATGCGATTCGTTTTTTAATTTTGCATATGAAGGAAAAAAACCC
>GL501550.1:14285-27610 GCA_000149185.1 Mayetiola destructor
AAATGTTTGCATTTTGAATGTGAATGTTTGGATTGTGAATAATTAGTGTTCCAGTTGTGAAAAGGTTTTCAACAGATACTTACTATTGCTCTGAAATCTATCCAAATCATTTGGAATTGATGCTTCTCAAATGAAAACAAAACCGATGCACCAAAATCGAATTAAATATTCAGTTTCAGAAATATTCTTTTGTTGTGGAAAATTAAATTTAGAGAATTTGTAATAAGGACTGTATATGACTGAATGATAGAAAATTGTATAGTTTTTGTGGGTAATAATGATGAAAAACTATTTCGTTAAGGCGGAGTCAAAAACCAATTGTTCTGGAATTTTCGAATGAAACTTATTAAACTTTCACTACGCCCGAATGTTATGGTGTCTTTATTCTTGGCTATTCGATCGCTTACATTACGAAAACAATGGAAAACCAGAAAGAGAATTCTATACAATTTAAACACACAAAGATGAGCCAACCAATTTAATGGTAGGCGTTAAGCTATAGCTTAACTTATTCCCTCTAAAGTATTTTATCAAATTTTCATCTTTAGCGCGCCGTCATTACGAAATAATTTATATTTCTTTTCCATTTTCTTGAAGTAGTGAACATTGTTCAAATATTCGGTCATTGAAAAAAACAAGAAAACAATAACGAAACTGATTAATTTGCTTGAAGACAACATTCGGAAATTAAAATGGGTTGCATTCAATGAAATACGTCACATTTCCCTTTCGAAAACGTTTCCTTGCCATTGTATAACAGATGAAACTTTATCAGCATCGGGCAATTTTTCGCTTGGTCTCATTCTCACATTTATTGCAAGAATAAAATTTGGAAATTTTAAATCTTCATGGTTCGCACCGCCACACAAATAAAATACAATAACCGCTAACAGCAACAACGATGACAACATCCTCTTAACAAAAATTCTTTTTCGTCTCCGGCTCTATAGCCGTCACCTTCCACTTAATAGCTAATAATGAAATTCTGTGGCCGTTTGGCTGTACGCAAACTATTCAAAGCAACTTATTTAATTGAATGAATAAGAAATAGTGCACAACTCATTCGGACTTTTGAGCTTTCGCTGGAATATCCTCATCATCATCATCATCATCATCATCAAAGAATGTTGCAATTTGATTGAGTTTTCCAAAAATTCCATTCACGTATTGTTGCAAATTGCGGTGGCAAAAGAAATTGAGAAACTGAAAAACATGAGAAGAATCTTCGAGAATGATACGCAACTAACTATCCATCATACAGGCTCATTGCTGGATGGATCATGCATACGAAAAAGTTTTCTACTGTGCAAAAATTTCGAAATTATTATTTAACTCGTTAGTTTCGAACAAATCAATCCAATTAAAATGTTGCTGATTGCGTTGAAAGAGAATCATTTGCAAAAATTGCGCATTAAGTTCATTTGAACTTTTTATCTCTGTGATACATAAGACATTTGTCGAATCCAACCGATTTCGATGTGAACTTATAATTGGATCTCAATTTTCCGAATTAAATTCAATGCCCAAAAGATTTTAACCAATTTACGACTGATAAATTATATTGATAATGGCGAATGTAATAGGGATCAGTTGTCACGGTTGTTGTGCCAAAGGGATCAGAATAATTTGTTGGATTGAAAATTGAACATATGACACCGATACTAAATGAACTACGAGGCGTCAAATGACGAGCAAATGGATGGAAACATTTGAAAATTTTTAGCACCCGATTTGCGAGAATGTTCAATTACAACGCTGTAAAATATTTGATTTTTTTTTTTTTTGGGGAAATTATCTAACATCAAGTATCAAGTTTACACCAAGTGCATACATTTCATCATTGATAAACTTTTCTCCCTCTCATTTTAAGAATTTTTTTTTTTTTTGAAAAAAAATTCCCTTTGAAAGTGAAAAAAAAGAAAAACTTATTCAACAAGAGGAACATTCAGACTTTGGTTACAGCAATGCAGTCAAACGAACATAAATTCCAAAAGTTTCGCTTTCAACTTTGCCAACAAAAAGAAAAGAATTTTTTTCCCCCTCACAACAGCCGAAAATATCGTGATAACATTGGATTGCCAAATGGCAATTGATCAACGATGGTAGCGCAAATTGAATAAATAGTCGCGTTTCGTTGCTTTGCATATACAATATACATAATGTTCATGTGTACATTACTTACAGCACAGTGTAGCGATAAATTTCACCTGGAAATTTCGCATTGAAAACGATATATACGCGTCAAACGTGGAATTTATTAGATTTTTTCTTTTTTTTTTGGCTTTATTTTGAATCGTTGCTGTTGGTTGTGGTATCATCAATCGTACCATTCAACATTCAACACATCAACATATTTTGGCTCATGAAAAAAAGGGCCAAAGTACCCAAACAATCCGACTATGCCAAGTGATGCCACGAAAAAAAAGATATTTCCCAGCTAATCACATTTCGCATGTAAATTTATTCATGGAATTTTTTGCTTTAGCACAATTTTTCGATCCATTTCCAGAAAAGAAACTAAAAATGTCGCATTCGTGATTCGATTAATTGCATTCTGGATCGTTTGGTCAAATGCAATGGCAGCTTTAATTCGTCGTTGATTGAAACACTTGACACTGAACACGCAAAATTGTGCACGTTTGATATGATTTTTGGTGAATGTGTGTCCTAATATTATTTTGTCACATCACTGTCATGCCACAAGCCACATGCCTCATCGATATGGAAGACTCGAAATAAAGTTATCGCTTCCGATTTCCAATGAGCCATCATAATTGACGGTCCGTTTTTGAAATTTCATATTTCATGTTTTGTTTCAAGTCCGATTGCCCACCGTATGGAACACCGTCTCGCTATCGAATATTTATGAGGCAAATATTTTTTTTTTTTTTACACGATAGATGGAAAATACGGAACCAATTTATCTGTACAGGCATTGATGTCACATTAAATCCATTGCACAGCAATAAATTCCAATTTTCCAACTCTTTTCCATTTTATCTTTGAATCTTTGGTTGCGCAATAAAAGGATTTAAAATATACTCGAAATTATAATAAATATCAAATGGAAAATAACAAAAACATGCGGTACCGCACATAATTCACGTCATACACACACACAGAAAAAAAACACACAACTGGAATACAACTGAAAAGAGGATTTTATTGTAGAATTGACAAAATAAGCAGCCAAGTAAAATTTACAGCTCGTTCATAAGATGCTGGATTAATAAATGAAGAATGGAAGGTGGAAAACGAATGGAAAATTTAATAACTCAACACACAATAATCATTCAGTTTGGTTCATGGTATATTTTGAGCTGATTTTTAAATTCAATGAAAAGATTCATTGTTCAGGTGTGTAAATTATGGAGAACATTTTCACATTTACAGCCATTCATATTCGATCGTTCTTTACGTATAAGAACCTGTGTTTTTTTCCACAATTTATAAACACTGAATATGGTGTTTCCATTTACGGCATTTCGATTTTTTTTTCTAATTTCAATTCGGTTCAAGCTCATGTTTTGTATCAAACGTTCCGATCCTACGGTGATCCTCTTTCCATTGTCGCAAATCACATTTGTTGTTGTCTCGTTATTATTTGCTAAATGGCATGAAATTCATTTTTGCTGCGGTGCCACACGTTTTTGTGATTTCGAACTTTTCACTTTTCACATCGTTTGCAAAATGGTATGGAAAATGGCCAAATTCATGAAAAAAATGAAATGTTTTGAAATTTCAAACTGAACACAATGCGCAACTCGAGCGTTTGAACGTTTTGTATTGTTATTTTTTCCATAATTTATGCCGCATAAACGTATGACGTTTAAATGCAATTTAAAATAATTATGGCACAGCAACAGAGAGCTTTAAGCAGCGTAATATGAATAGGAATAATGAATTAATTTGAAGAAATAATAAAATAATGGCCATGTTTGTGTTTGTCTCTCTCTCTCTCTCGCTCATTCTCCTGGTGACCTTTGAACTTTGAAAATAAAATAAAAGAATAAAAACTAAATCCATTAGATGGTTTTAATGGCGTTGCTCTTGTTTTGAATTTCATGCTGATAGCTGTTGAATGCAATTAAAGTTCAAACACGCCTGTTTACTTGAGCCACAGTAAAATTGCTCAAAAAGTAAAATTTTCATTTGTTTTGCAGGTGCTCATTAATAAATAGATTTCAAGCGGAGCTCACGCACTCAAACAGAAAACAAATTAAAATTAGCAAAAACAACATAAAGGCAATGAAAACCCCAAGTACCGAGTACCGAGTACCGAGTACCGAGTGGGCGATTAATTTAATCTGAATATGTTTTCGCTTATTTAACAAACGCCCCACAACAGAAAGATCAAACAAACTGGAAAATAACACGAAATATCGACAAAGTGAATTAAGTTTCATATAATTGCAAAATTTGTGCAAATAATAAACACCAAACAACACGGGGGGGGGGGGCATCACAGCACATAAAAATCGACTTTGCTAGCGAAAAAAAATAAGAATGAAATGTTAATTGACGATGATGGGGTTGAATGAGATGCATTTGCCAGTCATAAACAACAAATCATTCGACTAGACATTGTGTCAATAAATTGTATGAAATTCGCGCAAACATTATGCGTTCATTGGCCAATGGTATGGCATGGCATGGCATGATGAAATTGATGATTGTGAATTGAAGAATGAAATTGTTTTAGTGGCGTTTGACAAATGTTGATGCATCATAAAAGTCAGTTTGAGTGCACAATTGAAAAGTGTGGAAAAGATTTTCCATTCGATGCTAAATCATTATTATTATTTTTACTTTCATTTTCGATGTCATTTGTCACATTTTAAAAGCACCTGAAATACATACAAAAACAAACCTCTGCTTGAACATGAATCATTACTTTTGCTGTGCTAGTCCATTTTATGAGGACGGTATAAAGTCAGCTGAAGGATTTTTGCAACTTGAAGCACAGAATCGCATTGATTGTTTATTATCATGCATCAAATTTATTATTTCGTTTCAAATTATTTGCAATCAAAAATGCATAAATTGTGACCATTTGTTATTCGATGTAGCAAGAAATGCGTACACAACAAATGTGAAATGAATCAATTGCAGCAGACGCCATCATTTTTTCTCGTTCAATGAAATGATTCAGAATTTTCAGCCATTCAGTTGCTGCTAAACTTCTAAACAATTCAAGTCAAATGTGCGGTGAGTGGTGAACGATATATGATATCATAATATTATTATGATCGACGACAATACGTTCTGACTTTCTTTCTTTTCTTTTTCGGTCTTCTTTCTCCTCCAACTATATAGTTTGGCATTGAACATTTACTTCGTTCGACGTTCATTGAAAGCGCATGTTACGATGTTTGACTGATGCTTGATGCATCGTAAATATTATTTATTTATTTTTACAACCACTTTGACAATATTTTTCCTCGCATTTCGAAAGCTCTAAACGAAATAGATTCGAACAACGAAAAAAAAAAATTAATAACAAAACACAAGCACATATTTCTTGAGCCATTGAATCATGGATCATCACACACAATCACATTTTTCTTTAATCTGTTACACAAGCGATTTTCTCCGGCTTATTGCTATATGTTATTGCAATAAAACCAACAATCCATCCAATAGAAAGTATGAAATGAGATTGACATTTTGAAATTCTTTTTTTTTATTTCAATTTCAGTAGTGTGATTGAATTACTTTGGAATAAAATCCAAGCGGATTTCGACGTTTACATTTCAGTTAAGAAAGTTTCAGAGAAAACTGAAAATAAATAAGGTCGCCCAGATCTCGGGTGACCTATTGCAATATAATTTCTTATTCAATGAAATCAAATAAAAATTCTTAACAAGACTGTAACAGGAACTTGTCGATTCGACACACACAAACATGTCAAATTGAACAAAAAAAAAATATTTCCTTTCGTAACCAATCAAAATAGCTCGGGATATAGCAATGTATGCTCGGTTATCAGAAATAGAATATTTTTTCTTGGAATTTTTCTTTGAAATATTATTGAGAAATTTACTTTGGCAAAACATTCCTGAAGCAAAAAAAAAAAATGAATAAATATTTTCTGATTTTTTCTTGGATAAAAATCAGATTCGAAGACATACACTGCATACATTCACAAAGAAGATTACACAGCAATGTACAAAAAAAACATTTCATTTTAAAATTATGAAAAATTTCACAAGCAAGCACCAAAACATTCGACGACAATAACAGACAATCGAAATCCAATAATAACCGAACTCCAAACATATTGGAACCGTTTTTCGTTGCAGCAAATTTTTCATATTGAGAAATTGTTACATTCATTAGATGCCGACTGCGCACTATCGATCGACTCGTATCATTCAATTGAAAGAAAATGCAGTTTATGTAAATCGATTACATTCAACTGTCGACAGTTTCAACGCATTCAAATGACTTGACATGAAACGTACATTTTTATTCCAGATTTGTTCGCAACCAAGACATTGAGGAGAAATTTTTTTCCCCTTCTAATAACGCAAAAAGCATATGTATTGAAGAAGAAAAAGATGAAAAGAGAATAGACAAAAATTGAATGGAATTTACGTTACACGAAAAGTATTTTCCAATCAGTCTGGGGCCAAAAAGATTGGTGATGTGGCTGATTCATGAAATGAAAAAAAAAAAATTGAAAAGATTCATGTTTTTAGCAAAATCATCATAGTGATGGAAAGATGGAACTAAACGTGGCACACACTACATAATAGGATAAAGTCAATGGAAAAATCACGACGTTTTTTTTCACTACGAAGAAATTACAATTTATTTGCCCTGAATTTGCCGAATGAAAGTGAGCATTATTTTGTGATGGTTTTCCAAATAAATCTTTTTAGACAACAAATGGATTCTCGTTTGTCGCATATACGAATGATTTGTATTTTTTACCTTTATTATATCAGCTTTCGCATAGTTGTTTGTGTTTGCGTTTCGTATTTCAAGATTTTGGAACATTCATTTAGTTTAATGTCGGATGTGTTTTGCTGTTTTACTTATCGGCTGTCGGCCACCGTTTCTATTGAGTATGCCATTTGAGAGTTGATTCAGATAATAAATGAAATAATATGGCACTCAAATACTTTCAATTCATGCAATCATTGATGGAACCTCTACACACCGACACACTTTGTATAGAAAATTAAATCGCATTCATTTTTCATTTCACAGAGTGTGACAAGCAATAAAAGCGGCTTTATTAAATGATAGTAATCGCCTTTAACATATATATATTCATCTTCTCATTTTTTCTGTGTCACTTTAACTGTTACTTTCGGATTTTAAAGTGACAAAAAAAAAACAGTCCATATTTTAGTTGCATCAGAATGAATCTCTGAATTAATAAAACTCAATTTGTCTGAGATCATGAATTGAGAACACGAGTTACTTATGGATATCATTTGCAGTCCTAGTCATTTTCTAAATGAATTTTTGGTACTTTTTCACAAATAACCAAAACTTTCTTTCGAATTCATCATTTTGTTTAAATTTCCATTGTCGGTATAAATGTATTTTTCATGCTTTAAAAAATGAAAAAAAAATGAACCCAATCAATGTCACGTACCAAATCAAATCAAACCACATGGAGAAAAGAAAAAAATTAAAAAATCGAATTAATAATGTGAAATGGATATTCTTTTGACTGAATTTGATATGGGAATTGATCGTTTTATATTCAAACGGTCAACGGTTATGGATTTAGACGACACGGGCCCCATCAATAATAAATAATATTTGGTTTGTTCAAAGTTCAACATCAAAAAAATCCATTTAATTGGACCCTATCATCGATTCATAATAATAATAACTTGGATACATATATTCGTATTGCGCATCTGGGAATTCACATCTTTGCTCGTCCCTTTCAACTCTGTTTATCTGCTGGGTTTTTTGTGTGTTTCAATGGAAATTAATTGAAAATATGGTAATTTTGTTGAAATCTTCTGATAGTTTGATCAACGCTCGTATCGTATTTTTATGTATTTGACGGACTTAATCAATGTCAAAATCTTCATTTACAGTTTAAGCTACAATGACAATTACAGACGATCGGATGTTGACACAAAATTTGTTTCAAACCGAATGAGAAAATTGAGAATTTCGAAATTGATGCATCACTTTCATTCGCAAAAAGTTTACGGGGAAAAAAAAGAAGAATCAAATAATTTTCAAACGATGATTAAATGCTACCAAGGCTCTGATGTATATCAGTTTATTACCCTTCATACTTTCATCACAATCATATTTTTTATGAGTTTTGACGACATGGTAAATGGCAAGTAATGGATTGCTTCGCACGCATACACAATGAATTGATGATACATTTGATAATTTGATGACATCAACCAAGGCTTGCTTACAATTTTATATTTTGTGATATTTAGCAAAAGCTTTGAAAGTACGAATTCTCGTATTTCGTTCGATGGAAAGGTTTAAATTCGCTTCACATCCTCCTACAAAAATTATCCTCCTACAAAAATCACAATTCATGCATATCAACACACACCTACTCACTTATAAGAAGATTTTTCTTCTTTTTTTTTTTTGTAAAACACTTCTGATAAGATTTTTTTTCGAAAATATCTTTTTTATTTCCTTTTTTTTTTTGTCGCCTGTCAGGTATCTTGGGTACGACGCAAAGGCGATGAACTTCAGTTGATAACATTTGGTCGTCACACGTACAGCAGCGATTCACGTTATTCACTCGAATATGTCGCACCAAATGACTGGCAACTAATGATACAATATTGTAATGATCGAGATGAAGGACATTATGAATGTCAGATATCAGCGCATCCACCGTTAGTTCTTTTAGTTTATCTTACGGTTGTTGGTAAGTTTTTTTTCTCCATAATACATTTATTCATATCGCATATTTTTCCAATCTGTTTGTGCACAAACTTCATATGAAAATTTAAAAAATAAAAAAATATTGATCAAAGAAAATGAATTCGGTAACAAGTTCTTAAAGGAAAAAACTTTCAAGAGGTGAACCCTAACGAATATGTTTTCATGTTGGAATTTTAAGTTTTACATTGAAAAATTGAAAATCACCAAAAGATATACGGTTATTCCGAATCTCGTATCACATTCCGCATGCAATGTCATATCGTCAGCTTACTGGAATCCGAATAAAACAAGTGTGATTTGATGTTGGATGTTTAGTGGTTGCAGACACAGAAAAAAAGGTTCTCAATTTGAATTGGATGGAGGCTTCAATTTGAAACTCGAAAAAAAACAAAAGCCAAGACAAGAGCAACTTTTTTTTGCTACTGAAATGAAGTCATTTTTTAAAGTCTGAAATCTCAACAACAAAAAACGAATGGATTGTTCCGACAAAAAAAAGCCAACAAAATAAATGGTAATCTATGACACTTTAATAGACCTGTGTATACTTGTTTCGATGTCGATCCATTGAAACGGCCTCCAAAGCCATTCAATGGCCTTCATTCGAATCAATGTTAGAAAATTGGTATGGCGAAATTTGTTTCAAATGAATGACAACTGCAAATGATGAAATAAAGGAGGACAAGAAACGATCTTCAATAAATTCATTCAAATGGTCGATATATTTCACTGGCTTTTTTTTCAGGAAAAATAAAGACATTTAATCTAGATTGACAAGTCCTA
Source organism: Mayetiola destructor (assembly GCA_000149185.1). Classification (NCBI taxonomy): domain Eukaryota; kingdom Metazoa; phylum Arthropoda; class Insecta; order Diptera; family Cecidomyiidae; genus Mayetiola; species Mayetiola destructor. The sequence continues at coordinate 23,961 of GL501550.1, forward strand.
CTACCTACATTATTTTTTTACATTCCTTAATTCAGCCCATAACGATAATACATATATGTATATCATGTGACTCGAAATATACATTTCAAATTCCAAATTTACCGACAAAACCTTAACAATTTTCCAATTCAGGAATCCCATTTCGACAGATTTTCGACAATGTCAACTGTATAAAATCGTATTTCTTCAATTTTGTGCACAATTTCGTTCTCTTCCTCTTGACATTCTATTCAAATATGGAATTTCATATTAATTTTCACATCAATTTTGATTCTGTTTTTTTTTGAATTTTTTCGTTTTTTTCAGTGCCATACATTGTAATCGATGACGATCGAGGCGTTGCGACGCCTGAAAAATTCTATAAAGTGGGCAGCACGATTGAACTTAAGTGTATCATAGATAAAATACCGAATCGATCCAGTTATGTGCTATGGAAACATGGTGAACGTATGCTTAATTATGATACAAGCCGCGGTGGAATTAGGTAAGTGTGACCGTTTTGCTTTTGTTGCTATTATTGTTGCAACAGTTTTATCATTTAGTTCACGATCTTTTTGGCGAATCTCTCTTTCTCATTTTTCCATTCAATATTTTACAGCAATTTTATTCGGTAATAAATGAATTATTTTACTGCAATGCTGCGATTTTTCTTTTTTCAAATAATTATTCATATACATGAACGAAAAAAGACCTTTTGTATTCAGGTTAATGATTAAATGCATCCGCCTTTGATATGAAGTATCTCCATTTTGCTCACGCTCCCTCGAAACGGCATCCTGTCACACATCCAACCGATATTTTGTGCCAAAATCTCGATTTTATTGGAAATTCTCCATTCAAACACACATACACATGTGCCAAAGGGCACTCAGCAATCAAAACCAGTTGAAATTCTGCAAAAAGCTTCACATGGAAAAGAATTAAGTGCTGAATAATTATCATTCGACGGAAACAATAAAATACGGACGAATTTTCTCCAATTTTCCTCTCCTACTTTTTTTTCCGTTAAAAATAATTTCAATAATTTCATTGGCCTAAAATTCATGCTTGAATTGCTGATGACATTAAGCCATACAAAGCATTTCGTTTACAATGGAAAAAATAAAATATTGCGATATGAAATGAAATGATTGTGAACCCGCTATCCAAACGCTATAAAAAAGGTATTCATTTTTCATATTTAGTTGACACGAAGTCAATTTATTCAAAACGACCACAAACCACAAAATAGGCCGCGAAATTTGTGAAAATTTATTTTGCGGTTGACACATTATGTCAGTGATGAAGGCTATAAACGGTGAAAGAAGTTACTAAATGACTTTTTTTTGGACCGCACAAATTTGACCGAAAATATTTACAATTGCCTTAATATAAATCGCCGAACGAAAAAAATGTGAGAAGAATGGGGAAAAAAAAGAAATCTTTTCATGACAAATGCAAAACGCAAACAAATTCACACTCATTCTGTCATTGACAAAGTGATAAAATGTCGGGTGTCAAGCACGGAATTAAAATTTAAAAAAAAACCCCGTTTCGACGCTTTTGCCCAGTAAATGTTTGGATGTTTCGTTGGCGTTGAGGAGAAAAAAAATTGTGTGAGAAAAGTTTCATTTAATGATTGCACAGTTGCAATGTAAATGGTTTGACATTGAGAGAGCACAATCTTTGGTTTTTAGTTAATTCCGAATAAGAGCCATTCAGTGGTGGCCAAAGATCCGACATAAGAAGAAAATTCTACTGGAATTACAATGAATCTTGTTAATTTATTTTATTCTTTTGGGTATCCGAGCCCTAACATCTCTACGAAATACGAAATAGCAAACATTACATTTATGAATTTATAAATGTTTTTGTGTTTTGTCTATTTTTCGAAATAATATTTCAATTTGTTTCTGAAATAAAACGAGCAAAGTTTTTCCCTTTTGACAGAGAATGGTCGTCATTTGATCACCAAAAATTACAAATGACATATTTACTCGCTCTCAAATTCGTGCCATTGTTTGGAAATTATTCAATTTTTGCACAGAGTTAAAACATGAACAAAAAGCATACGCATACAAAACATCAACTAACCGGATCAAATGATTAAGGGGGAGACAAAAAAAAGGAAACTGAAAATGGTCACTAAAAAACTTTGATTGGATCAAACATCATTTTGAGTGAGAATGAAAATGCACACTCACACACATATACACCTAATAATAAATAAATAAATGTCCACTTCAAAGTCATTCCCTGTCTCATGGATCGTAGTTAGTCCGTCTCATCGTTTTCATAGATTTGATTTTCAACTCTGGCGTTAATGAATGTTTGCGTTAAAAAATAGTTTGAAATTGCATTAAATGGACAGAGTCTCTCCCCCTCTGGTTTTCCAACGAAACGCTCTTTATTTTCACGCAGCTGTTGAAATAATAAAATAAAATAACAAATTTAATTTTCCATCTCTGATGGTTTCATATCTGAATAACGGTTAGTGCGATAACCTTAACTATTTTTACGAATGTATTATGTGTGTTTTTTTAATTTTTGTTCGCTTTGTTGTTTTGTTTATGGAGTGCTGAGCATCAATTTACATAAAAACTACATGCGATATAAAATGGCCCATTCAAATGGTTTTAATTGAGGCAAAGGCAATGGTTTATTTACGAAATACCTAATAACGATACGCATATATAAACAACAAACACTTGACTCTTGAGTCTTTCGCAATCCGATATGCTCAACGCCCGTTTGTATTTAAAAACTGTATATTTGTATATGAAAATCCATTTTCGTTTTTCTTTTTCTCCTCAATTTTTGTTCTTTTGCCCCTTTGGTACACTTTATTGCAAAGTGTTTTTCATTTTGTGGATTCTTTATTCATCTAGTTCTGCATCTTTCAATGGTTTTTCGCTCTATTTTAAGTTGGAAATCATTTTCCTCTAGGGAAAAATAAAACCAAACACAAAAATAATGTTCATTGCGAAAATAAACACTCAGACTCACACTCAAACCTCATACCCTCATACCAATCACACACACACGCACACACATTTTTCTCCATCTGTTGTTCTTTTCGTGTTGTGTACTTTGTGTTTCATTTTGTATTTATAATGAAAGTATTTTGGTAGATTTGTTTTTGGGTCTCGGTTTAAATATTGCGTGAATTCCGATGTAATTTTCATTTAATGAAAAAAGGTATGCAGTTTAGGACTCAAAATACTCAGAACTCGGAGCCCGAAGCTTTTTTTGATTCGATCCTATTTTCTGATGGCCAAAATGGACAAATTATACCAATAAAAATGAAAATGAGATGGAAGAAAAAAAACCAGCAAACTAACGACCGATTCGATGAATTTTTCTGTTTACAAAAAGAGCAACCCGAACACATGTAACCGAAAAAAAAAAACAACCAACATTTCACTGAATTGACCTTGTTTCAACATTTTTCTTTGGAATTGTGATGCTGTGTAATTTCTTTAAATTCGTTGAAAAAACGAATTTCATTTTTTTTTGGTTTCGGTTTTTTTTCTATGAATAATAATGGAATACGGAAAAGAACCTGAAGTGACCAAAATAAAAAAAAAATCCGAGAAATTATGGAGACATGGCACGTATGCGTTTGTGACTTCAGCGAAATATGTTCACCTCTGAATCATTTGGTATTTGGT
>GL501551.1:14339-25041 GCA_000149185.1 Mayetiola destructor
CATGTGTAAATATTTGCGAAATTCATCAAAGTGTCCCCGATTTGAATCATTTTTTTGTTTTTTGGCAATTATTTCGATGAAGTCAATCGGAATGAAATGTTAATGTGTGTTAATTTTGTCGCTTCTATTTTTGGGAACACCAGCTAGATTGAGATTGATGTGGAGTTCACTATCCAACGAACATTTACGATGTTCAACAATTTCAATGAATTATTAATATTTGCGAAAATTCACGTATTCAGAAATGTGTGCATTCGAGTGCTTTTTTTTATTCCATTGCAAATCTATGGCGAAAGACGAATAACAAATTTTATAATATTTTATTGATTTTGTTTCATCAATGCATGATATTTAGCTTACCGTGTTGTGGTTTGCTGATCCCCAATAGCTTTCTATAGCAAATTTCAAGTTTGTGTTCTCTGCACCACAAATTCTTCCATTAAATGCTCACTGCCAACCGCAAAACCACCAAATGTTTGTACTTGACATTTTAGATGAATTTCTGCATACAATTTATACATTTTGTGTTGCAGAGAAATGGCATTTAGTCCCGGTGTTAGGCTGTCAATGTTTTTCATTTTGCATTTCATGTATTGTTTGGTAACAAACATCGCAAATACCAACCGATTTACAGAGCCACACTGTAAAACTTGTACAATGTACATCAACATTTATAAATATTTAACATCGAATTCATTTTGCAAATGTTTATAAACCGCATCCTGCACAAAGTTGCATAAAACCAAAACTAAGCACATGCAAATTTAATATAAGCTGTTTTCACATTCGATTCATGTAGCACCAGATATTTATGTTTCGATTCATTTTCAATTGGTTCATTCGTTCGGGTTCATTTTTTCCTTCCGGTGATTTGTTATTCGTTGAAGTTCATCAAAAATATAATGTACTGCAGGATTTTGATTTCGCTTCAATGTGATACATGGTTTGAATGGAAACGGTGCCAATAAAGGGCTCAAGTGAGAAGTAAATCGGAAATTCGTATTGAAGTTGACTTTTATTTTGGGAATATCGAATGCGATTGTGTATATTTTGCAAAAATAGTTTTCCATCTAGCATTGGATTTGTATGCGAATCAGGCATCAGGCGTCAGGCATGAATTATTCTGTTCAAAAAGTAAAACAAAAAGAGAAACAACTGTTTTCTAATCGCTCTAATCGAATTTGTCACGCGAAAAATCATATGTTGGTTCCATAGGCAGGCATTCGCATTCATTTACATCCAAAGCGATGAATAATAATAAAAATGTGCATATGCTGACACTCAGACATACACACTTGAAATTCTGAAGGGCTGGCAATTGGAAACAGTTTCATTTTTTATTTGCACAATAAGCAACACACTGAAGCTGTTATTGGACGTTTTATGAGGTGAAAATAGTCCAAATGAATAGGATGACTCAAACCGAAATGAAAATAATGGTGTCGAATATCAAGCAAATGAAACGAATAATTTCAGGCATCCGGCCTCAGGCATCTGGATTATTTTCAAATGAAATGAATGACCAACTTGTAGAGATGATGCGACAAAATTCTGCTACAGAGCATAGAATCCATGAAATTAAATCAGAGAATCTTTTGATCAGCTTTTTCGTCACATTCAAAGGAAAGCGACCATGTGCTTTCTATGTTTTTTCCCCATGTTTTATGGAAATGTCCATTTCTATTCACTAATCGAATTCAATTGGAATTCCATTTTGAAACTGTTCATGCTTTTTTCCATTTATCACGCGCGCATTCCATTTTCCAAAGACAACCGAAGGTCGAGAGAGAAAAAAAAACGTAATTCGTTTTTGTTTTGTGAATCTCCATTGGAGCCTGATAGCATTTGAACCTTTAAAGACAGACGTAGGCAATAAAAATTTGCGATTCCATTCTGGAGTCAGTAAAAAGTTGAAAAGTTGGAGAGTAGCGATTTTTGGCATGAATTGGACGCTAATTATTATCAGACATCACAGAAAGCCCATAAATATATACGGAACAAAAAGCTGACACAATATCGTTTTATTATTCAAATTTTGTAATAGCATTTATCAAAATTAGATGAGTGCTCATAAAACGACAGCGTACAATTAGCATGAATAATTTTTAAGTGTTTATTTCCTCTATTTTTTTTTTGCACATTAAATTGAATTCCTTCCATTTGTGAGGATCCATTAAAACTTACTCAAGCAGCAGGATGAAGAAATTTTTCCATTTTGAGAAACGAACTGAACGGGAAATTTAACGGACAAACCGAGGTGCTATTTTGGATAATATGTTTTAATTGTAATCATGCTGTGAAGCTCATTTTAAACATATTTTGCGGAATAATGAACGCAATAATTTCACACAATGGACACAAATGGGTTGCATATTGCCAAACACTGCAATGCTAAGCATAATGAGCAAATCAAGTTGTCAAAATGGATGAAAAAAGGGCAATTTTCACATGCAAATTTTCGAAAAGAAGGAAAACTAATGGAACAAATGCAATTTGGATTACTTTGTTATGACCATAATTTTGATACAATGACAGTAATTGTTCCAACTTTGATAAGAAAACGACCATTCCCTTTGAGATTTATTTTATGTTTTCATTTGTGAATGTTTATTGCCGACAGTGCAGAGATTTTTGGTATCTATTCAGTGATCACTCTACTATCATTATTCCGTCTGACTACATTTTTTCGACGGATAATAAAGCAGGGAACCCATGACCCCACTGTTTATTTTATACATACATTGCGCATTTTCATTGTGAATCACCATCGTTCATTCCCAATTTAATTGGAAATATTGTATTGATCCCTTGGGCAAAATTTGAGTTTAAGCCACAAATGAAATTTAACACCAAACACCGATTTACCATTTACGATGCCAAAGGTATAGTAGCTTTATTTTGTCTTTATACCGCGGCAACCGTTCTATATGGATAATGGATATGATATTGATCCGATTCTTTAAAATCACGTTGCACCAACAATGCTGTCGCACAGACTTTCACATGGCACAGAAATAGTAAGACTAAGCAAAGCTTTTTTTACAGCTTTCCGATTCATTTTATTTTTTATTCTGTCAATACATTATTCCCTGACCATCAAAGGACCAGCAATCTTCTATTATTTTATTATTTTATTATTGTTCAACTTAAATTTGCACAACTTGGTTTTGCGAATTGCCTCCGGGGCACAGTGTATTGAAATTGGCTCCAATTCTTTCTTTCTTTTTTTTTTGCTGTACATTTTTCCCCTGGTTCTATCATCTGTTGATTCAGTTTGAAAGTCACAATTTGTTTGCCATATAAAATGCATCCATTGAATCCCTATTGTATTTTGCAAATAAGTTTTCAGCTTTTTGAATCCCAAGCAAACATAGTGAATGGAAACGAACAAACAAACAAAAAATAAAAATGTTCGGAACGATTGGTTCACCATTGGATTATTATCCACAACTAAAAACAAACTAATTTCTACAACAAAGTGAAATAAATGTATCAGGGATTCAATGCACGTGGCAAATGCCTGACGAAGTGAGCAAAATACTTTGAAAATAAAAAAATAAAATATATTCCAAATTGAAACCGTATTCATACTTTCAATGGATCAAGACCAAAGTAAACAAATGATTTTCAATATTCTCTGGGTTTACGGTTTTCTTTTTTTTTTTGGTTGAATGTCAAATCGCGAACAAAATTCCATTTCCCATTTGATGAATCAAATTGAATGAAAATAAATGTTATTTTTTTTCGCTATCGAATTTTCATCGAATTCAAAATTCGAACATTTCTGTTCACGTATATATTCTGGGCCAGAGCAGAGAAATTTGCTGATGGCAAATTTATATAAAAGGAAATGTGTACGGATGTATAATATTGAATAAACCTCAAGCGATGAATTGAAGAAAACTTTTGTCATAGTTTCAAAGAGCAACGGATATGAAAGTTTATGCGATCTTATGCTTGGGTTCGTTTTCGTTTTCATTTTGTATTGTCAAACTGTCACAAACATACACACACACCCACACACCTAAAACACTGAGTCAATTCAATTGTGAGAATGGCGGAAGGAAGCATTCTCCCATCTCTCGAAATTCCCAATTTAAATTTTATTCATTTGATTATGTTGCTTTGGTCGCTTTCTTGCCTCCAGAAACTGTCTGCTCAAAAACATGAATAAATAAATTGAATCGCGTTCCACATTGTTTTTCGCATAACTTCACAATAATTAAGCCCAGTCTCCGACATTTCAGACTTTTGGTGATTTGTTGTTGTTTTTCAAGGTAAAGAATCATTAAAATTAGACGAATTTAATTTCATTCGTCAATGAACAAAAAATTCAATTCATTTGCATTCAGATCTCGCAATCGAAAGACTCGTTACACGATTTGCTTTTCTTTAAAAATTGCGTGTATTCGCGAAATTTAGATCATTATTCAACAATGGGCATTCATCCTGAATCGAATCTCATTTGGCTTTATATTTTTGTACATTTTTCATCTAATTATTAAAAAACATTCTTCTCATATATGAAACCGAAACAAGACTCTTTTATAAATATAAACGCATTATCGTAATCACTTCGATGATGAAGAACTTGAGTAATTTCTAAATGAAATTAATTCAGATGGGAATCGAATCACTAGCGCTCATTTTTACTTCATTCGCATAATGAACGACCGAAAATGAAACGTATTCAACCACATCTTTCATAAGTTTCAAATTTCTACATTGGAAACGATGAAATAATTGCGGATTCTTTTGGCGCTACTGTCTCACACATTTTCTAGTCGAATGAATTTTTGGTTTTTCTCTTTATCGTCATCGGTCGATGCGACGAAAAAAATTCAATCTGGCAAACTTTTTGGGGGATCCATTCAGCCGAGTCGTTAGTAAAAATCTGTTTCTAATTGAAACGCTGCCAGTAATACATCTCCGATTTCACAATGGTGGGACGAAGGTTAAAATCTTATTATTATAAAGATGAACTGAATATTCAATGGTCAGACGCGAGGGGGAAAAAGACACGTTTTTCATTTAAATCGTGTGATGTTCCGATGGCAACAAAAAAGAAAAATAATAGATGTTTTTTTTTTTGTAGTTGAAGCTGAAACACTTCTTAAATACACATTGTGCGTTGCCACACACCCGAACGATATAGATAATTAGTACAAACAGTGTCAATCACAGAGACCGAATTCAAAAGTACATAAACAACAGGAATCCGCTCGAATGTGTTCAATGCGAAACGAGCTCATGCATTCATAGGGCACAAGCAACAGCACAAAAAAAAAAATAGAATAAATGTCATTTATGACAGCCATTAACCAATAACAACCGAATGCTGAAAACTGAAAACAAATAAACGACACCACAATAATAAAATACAAACCAAGTTTATGCATAAAATTTATTCAAAGTTGTTCGCTCAACAATATTAATAATTAAACATCAATCATTTGCGGCCGTTATTCGTCTGTAAATGCAAAATAACACGGTAACACTTCAAACTTTATATGTAAATTTTGGAATTTTAATTTCGCATATTTGCTCAATTTGCTAATTAAATTGCGGTCGTAATTGTAAACAATGAATCGTTTAAGTTGTGGATTTAGTTCAAGAAATTGGCTCAATTGTGTAAATGTTGCATTGTGATGGGCAACCGTAAATTCGTCCAGTGTCGGTATAGTTTGTTTGAAAAATTCGGGATCATCAGTTTGACAGAAAAATAATTGAAGACATTGTATGTTTGGAAACGAGTTTCTCAATTCGCAGTGCAAAACCGTCAATCGTCCTTGATTGAAGCTCATTTTTTTCAAATTCGGAAATATTGTTCCATGCCACACAAGTGTCGGTTGAACATGATTGAGCGTAAGTTCACACAATGTTTCACCACAATGTTCAATAATTGAACGATAAATTTGTTCATTGGCAACAATATCAAATCGATCAAATGTTACACGTAAACTGGTAATAATGTTGCCCAATGATTTTAAAACGGCTGGAAAACGTTTGTAAGACACCATATTGTGTGACGAAATGTTGATCTCATGTAGATGATATTGCCGATAAAATAAACGACAACAAACGCTTATGAAATTTGAATGTATTGTCACCATATCGAACAATTGCTTCATGTTTAAATGCATGAAAATCTGTTCAAGGCAATCATCATTTAAATCGCAAATATTCAAGGCACAACACTTTTTGTAATCAATTGTTTGTATCAATCGATTTGGCGGTTTTCTTGATTCGGCTTCAATTTTTGGATTATTTTCCATTTTTCGTATGTGTCGACAATTTGGCGCTATATTTAATGCTGAATGTTGTTATACGACGGCTGATTCAAATGAAACTGACTAAAGCGCTGCGCAAATTATTTTATATTTATATAACAATTAATATATTCAATATTCGATGAATTATTTTATTATTGCTAAAGTTCAAACCATTTCACCTATCATTCATTCGCGCAACCGAAGGAAGGTACTTTAGTTTTAAATTATTATCGTTTGGATTATTTTGCAATTTGAATTCAATAGCAAAAATTTGCTTTCAAAAGCAAATAGAAAAACAAATGAAACGAATCCATGATATTAATACTTAATAATAAAGGTGATGAATGAAGAATGTCTTGTCACCTGATGTCATCAAAACACACACACATTAATTATTTATGGTTCAGTATGAATGTACGTATTTGCATGCTGCCGCAACGGGTATCTGTCATTTGGTATAGATGTGAAAAATATACAAAAACCATAAAATTACGTGTCAAAATCATAAATATGGTGGAATTTGATGAAGCCTACACAAATCCCAGGCATTTTATGCAAACAATAGGCCTCAAAGCCCCCGGGCACAAGAAACATTAATTCCTTGGCAAACAATAAATTTAGGAAATTTTTCCACGCACGTTGTCAAATTGTAATGCAAAATGGATTTTCCAAAAAAATTGGGGACGGATTTGCGTCTTTTTACTTTGCTCTCAAAAATGGAAACATCTATAAACACATCGTGCACAGAGCAAAACTCATTTATGAAAATTCCGTATTCGTGTCTAATCGATATTTTGTCGTCTTTTGTCTTTGTTCGTTATGTTTTATGTCAGCGATGATTATATTCTGAATATCAAATATTCGATGAATCAAGCCGGATCTCGATTGATTTCATTTCGTGTTTTTTATTTCTAATTTTTTTTTTATCCCCAAACACAATCAACATTTTCATAATGATAAATGTGCAAACATTTAATCAAATCACTTTTCATCGATTTTATTATTATTCAATCGATACTTTTAAAAGGTGAATTACATATGATCTCGCATTGTAAATGTTGAATTGATGCTATATACAAATTTTGAATTTCATTGCCAATTTTACACAAATTTAACACATTCAATGGCATACAGCGTGTAGCCGAGGCTGAATCCAACACAAAATGAAAATATGGAAAATGAATTGGCATTCATTTCATCGATTTCAAATTCAAATTGTGTACAAACATTTTTACCCTTGTCAGTTTGTCTGAAAAATTGGTAACGTCCTCCATTGCCTTCTACAAATCATAATAAAAGCAATATCATTTCAATACGGATTGGCAAACAGGCATCTGATGCTACTTATGTTCAATGTTCACAGTATTCATTCGATAGCATTCGAGAAAACTCGAAAAAGAATTCGGAACAAAGAATGATGAGCCATAAATTTTGCTTAATTCGACGATTTTGCAATTCATATCTATGAATTAAATCAAAATTATGCAAAAGATTGCGAAACAAATATAAATATATACATAAATATTTTGAAGACTTTATGGTTCATTTCACCAGCAGAAGACATCGGAAATCTGAACTTTGAGTGTTAGCTTCAGCAATCGAACAACCATATATTTTAATTTTTCCTCATTCCCCAAATGGAAATGGAATGTTATCAAAAATATTCTACATATTTGACACGACATTCACAATTTGGAATAAAGTTTTCCAAAGATTTCCGGACACAATTACAAATCATTTTGTTGTTAGATCAAACAATGTATTGAATTTTGAATATCACTCAATAACTCGAAAGAAGTTTGATGGAGAAGAAAAATTACCTTGAAATTCGGTTGCCAAAAAGATCTTTTCATGAACGATGGCATCAGTATCAAAGATTTAACTTTGTTCATTTTAGAGGATTTTTCTTTCGGCGTCTATATTTTTCTTTGGTGTCTTTCTATTTTGTCTTTTGTGACATAACGATGAGCTGTCGGGAAGAACCGTGCAACGCATACTTGAAAATGGTTCCAGAAAAATGGAAAAAAATAAACACATTTCGAGTCGCAATTTATATGTTAAATGGAATCATTGAGCCTCTCATCTCTTTTGCCAACCATCTTCCCCTGTAAATGCTTTATGTGTGTTTTCTTTTTTTTTTTGAACCGATTTTTTGCTCGCATCAATTTCATCCTTGTCACACAAATACGAAAATCTCATTTGTATTTGATGTGTGTGATATTTGTTTATTTTTTTTTTTCTTCCGCGTTTTTCTATTCCATTTTCCCTTGTTTTGTGTCACGTAAGAAAAACAAACTGTATCAAATGTTTAGAGTCAGTGAAATCAGCTAGAACGTATGGAATCCCGGTAAACTTGATGATGTCTGCTAAATGAAATAAATACACAACACAATTCAATAAACAATGCAAATTCCATTTCAGTGAATTTGTGTGCATGGCATACATTTCCCAAGATGTATAATAATCAAACATCACAATGTTCAATTCGAAATCATCTTGGTTTTTGTTGTATATTTTTCTTTCTTTTTTTTTCGTCCTATTTGTTCCGGTGATACCTGGCTGACATAGCTTTCGGCAATAATGGCACATTCAGTATTTATCACTTGGATGATAGATAAATGGAATGACATCATTTATTGTTTCATTGTAAATAGCGCCGCATACTTTCCCGTTAGCAATCGGCAAATTTTTCCCAAAATCGTCACACTACCACATTAATAAATACCGAGAGAGAGAGAGAGAAAAATGATGAATAATGAAAATCTGTCTTTGGATGCGTTCAACTCACACTGTATCACTGTCAATTTCATCTTATCTTAAACACATATGGCTCTGGTCATAGCAAACAACATTACAGTCCTTTTCTTCCAGAATTCCTCGTTTTTAGGAAATGATTTATTTCACTCACATATCGATGTGAATCCAAATGAATGGCCATTTGATGTTATTCGTTAGTTCTCATTTTCTCATTTCCTAATTCTTTCGTTCATTCGTTTCATTATTAATATAAATGAATAAATCCTGCTTCCATTTAAGTTCAATCAATTATCCAACATTTCGCATTCGGCATCATCATTATGTCTTGAATTTTGTCATCGGGTATCAAATAACATTGACAAATTTTCCCGCACGCTTTTTCTAATGCAAACTTTAATTCTATGCTGATGACACACACATCACACAATACACATCCATAATCTTTTCATATATAATTTGAAATTAAGAAATTCTTTCAAATTCTCATTCATCAAATTCTCATAATCTGTAACAATTTTGAGATAGAATTTCATCAATTTCAATCAAATCGCAAATCATTTTCGTTTTCAAAAGACCTTCAAAATTGTACATGTGATGAATTCAAATCTCGAATTGAATTAGTTTGCTGGCTTTTCATCATTTCAATTTTTTGCCGTCGGTAGTCAAATACGAAATGAGGCCTCAATTCCTTTTCATATTTCAATGCACGATTATTCGAGAATATTGAAAGAAGATTTTCAAAGGATTCCAGTATATTATAATAATTGATAAGTGATTGTATAAAAATGGTATTTACTTACAGTAAGCAAGGCTTTGTGTTTGGAACTACAACTAATAACAAGCTGAATGATAATAATAATAAGCACACATCGTTTGTCAAATAGTTTTCGGTTAATTTGTTTGATTGAAATTCTTTTCTTTGGCGTTTTGGTTGTTCTTGTTTCTTGCAATGTCATTGAGTACAGTCAATCAAAAGAATATGAATAAGCAATGACTTCTCTCTTTCTCATCATCATGCTCATTAAATCGAATGAATTCCTCGGAATTTTCTTTCTACGTCTCTTTACAAACCTTAACAAAAGTTATGTATTTTTTGCTGTGTGGATGTTTAAGGACTTTACTCAAACTAGTGGCGACAGTTCAGTCAGTAATTCTACCCCAAATATGACTCTTTGTATAAACGAAACAGATAAGCATTTGAAGAATTCACTCAATGTGGAATTTTTGTTTATTTTTTTTTCAAGTAGGATTTTTTCCAGTTCACATGTAACCAACAGAAGACACACTTACCATGTTTGCTGTGAGTTGTGAGAAATTATTATTGATAATAACGAAAATTATTCGAATATTTTAGCAAATATTTACACCGAGAATTTATTTTCTCTCCTTTTCTCTCTCGTTCATCGTTTCAATTGAATAAAAAAGAATGTGCATTCATATTTTGTGACACACATTTTTGTTGGTCTTTTTGTGCTGTGTCAAAGCAAATTATTCAAGTGGTGCTCAAAAAATGGTTATAAAATTTCAGTGAAATTGTCAACGGGCAAAATTGAAAAGTACAGTGACGAATTCCCCACTCGAATAGCGAATTGTTATATTTATGATGATGATTTTGTTCTGAATCACGGAAAAATTGATTTCACTTGTAACTGTGATGATCATCATCGGAAATT
>GL501554.1:35742-79923 GCA_000149185.1 Mayetiola destructor
AGATCGGTATTATCGACCCATCCCTATAGACAGTCGATAGTCCGTCTAAAAATACAATCTGGGAAATTTTTCATGCCCCTAGGACTACTCCTCCCCTGGCTACTGATCTTTGAATTTCATTTAAACTCATAATTTTGACGATTTATTTCACTAAAATGGGCACACCCCATTTATATTGGCCCATATCGACCCATGGCTGGTACCAGTCGATAGAGTACATATAGCTCCACCAAATATGGTGAATCGACGTGTGGCGTATCCTCCGATCCCATTTTATAGTCACTTGGAATGATGAAAACGACTGTGTGAAGAAAAGCATTTGGACCCATAACTTGGTAACCAATGGGTCTAGAACTATAAAAATTTAACACACACAACTAGACCTGGAGTCTAACCTACCGTTAAAATTTCAGCCCGATCGCAGTGGACTTACTACGTTGAATTCCCCGCACAAAAAAATGCAAAACGATTTTAAAGCTTGATTGTGTAAACATATCAAGCAAAAATCTTTCAACTATTGACGATGAAGATATAATGCATCAGTTCGTTAACCAAGCACCACATGATCGGCGCATTCAACTTGTCTGATTATTTATACATATTTACTATGTATTTTTCTAATTTTCCCATATAAATAAAAGATATTAATGAATAAATGTGAATTTTACACTAGGTAAAAATTAGTTTTCGAAATTGCCATCCCACTTCCAAAAGTGTTGATCTTTTTTTGGTCATTTTGTCACCCCGTTAAATCCTGCCACTTGCCCGCTACAGCTCTGGGAGGGGTTCTAGATTAGTACCAATGGTACTGATCGATAGATCTTCGAAAGGGTATGTTCGCCTAGGAAGGCTATCGTTATTTTTTCGGTGAAAAATATCATTACCAGGAACTTAAATCATCATTACCACAAAAGACAACAATTACCAGCTATATCTGGCCCTGGTATATGATTTACATATAACTAATTTTCTTACAAACTGATTATGAGGGAAACACAAATGAGGACCATTGGAGTTAGGATTTATTGAGCTGTACGTTTCTTTGGTCAGAATACAATTGATTGTATATATGTATGTTAGTTAATTAATTACCAAGGCTATTTGGTAATAAACTTTTGGCATCCGAAACACTTTAACCGCTAAAGTTTATAAGTTGTTAGATAAAACGATCAAAATGAATTTGCCAGGAATGGAAGAATGAATCAAAGACAATCATCGACCGGAATTTGTGATGCCAACGAAAATAAAGTTTGAGATGATGCTAAAAAGGATTCGAAAATAAAAGAAGGATCGAATATTGCTCGTGATTTACTTTGCTCGTCGGAAATATTGTCGACAATATAAGCCATCATCATCGGATGTGAAGCAAAACCAATCGAGTGGAATCCCTCGATAATGATTCTCCTAAACTGATAGGCGTTTTGCAATAGGGAACAAATGTTTCACACCCAACTAAGAAAAAAAAATAATTTGGGAATAAGCCAAAAAATTTATTTTTCAAAAGATATTTGAAAGTGCACCAAGAACTCAAATTGGTTCATATTTGCTCAGAAAGCGATAGGAAAATGATAATTGTTTCGAAATTTTTTGATTAATTGAAAGAAGACTATATAAATAAAATAATAAAAAACAATTCGAAATTTTATTGGATTTTTATTTCATTTACCTATAAGCGCATCGACAAAATGATTCCGCATTATATAACATATCTTTTAAAACGGATTTCGGAACCAAAATCACCTGGTTAGTGATCAACAGATTGAGATAACTGCCACAGGGATATGATCCGCATGAGTTCATTTAAGGGAATAAAAATCATCGAATGGATTCTTTTTTATTACATATACTTTGAGTTCAATAATTATTATTACAATTGTGCCATACCCGGCTTCGATGTCGCTCAACATTTCGGATCAACCGAAGTCGATGGAATGTCGGAGAGCGGTTCCTTTACAGAGATTTTACTACGAGTAAAACATATTTTGAACATGGTTTTTTACGTTTTGGTTGCGATTTGAGTGCAAATTTTCCTTCGCGTTCTATGCAACAGCGTTAGAAGAGTCCAGCGCTGAAACGACAGGGAAATTCAACTTGTATGATACTGGCAAATAAATGTAGACGGAAGAACATGCTTACACGAAGCTATACACGCTTCATCCGGTTCCGTGTCGTTTCAGCCGCTGGGCTCTTCTAACGCTACTGAATGAAAAAGAGAACAAAAATTCGAACTCAAATCACAACCGAAACGTACACAGACTTAGGAAACCATGTCCATTTGGGGAAGCTGTTTCATAAATTAAAAAAGTCGCAGCCAACAAACAGTCGAATTCAACAAATATTGGATTTTTTCAAATCATGGTCAAATTTTCTACTCCAAAAACTTGCATTTTTTTTTGTCGAAATCCTGTGAATGCCCATTGAAAAAAAAAAATTCCAATTCCCAGAATTTAGTGTTCGCTTGATGGGGAATTTCGACGTTTGTTCTTATTTTTCGCCAATGGATTTACTTTCGGTATGTTTGTATTGTTATTTATTGTAATTGGAGCATGGTGTAATTTTAATGCGGCAAGATCATCTGCAGGATCATCATGGAATTTGGCCACAAGTGGATTTCCAATATCATTGCTATCGCTATCTGAATCATAATTATTATCCAAATGAGTTGACGATTGATTTGATGCGGTTGATGATGGTACTTCATCTAGGAAATTTCTATCTAATAGTCCACCATCCGGACAAAACTCTTCAACACTTATCACATTGGAATCAATTTTGTTCGTTGGCATTGGTGTCGGTGTATTGTTGGAACCGATTACAGATGCAGCTGCTAAAACACCCATCGTATTTTGTTTGATTTGGCTACAATTTGGGATAAAAGTATCGGTGGCATCGTTAATTGAACGTTGGCCTGGAACAACGATTGGTTGCCCAGCACCAATAATAATGCTTTTTGTTGCATTTTGCCCATCGAATGGTAACGATTTTTCGGGAGACCAGTGTGCTATATTCGATGACGAACTCAATGAATTACCCGAAAAATGTGTTGTATTTTTTGGATTTGAATCAGCTATTTGACGGCGTTTATTTACTAGATTTTCCAAAAATTTACCATAGTCGGAATCTGAAGACGTCTAAATTGACGAATGGAAATAATAAATTAAAATCAGATCGCTTTCGAATATCAAATGTAGTTGATGACTTTTACCAGAAATTCAGTTAGTTCAATGGAACACACATCAATATCACGTTGATTACGCTCCAATAGAGCAGTGAGCGTTTCACGCTGTAATTGTAAAAATGGTAAACCAAGAAATTTGTGCAACAACCGAAGTCCAAAACCGTTTCGCATTGAACTCTCTCCATAGAGTACTTCGGCTGATCGTCTGTAAAGAAGAAGAAGAAGAAGAAGAAAAAAAAGAAGGAATTAAAACAAAATTTGAGAATACAATCGTCGATTGAAAGAAAAGTCGTTAAACTTACGGTCCCAATTCTTCAATGAGTCCCATGGCTTGACCCTGTGATATTGCCCGATGATGTGACATATCACAATGATTGCCCAACAATAAAACTGGAATGTCTAATGGTATTTTTGGCAATTCTTTGCACACATAATCGAATGTCCAATTTTTTGTAATGTCCATCATTAAAATAACGCCATGCGTTCCTTTATATACATCTAAAAATTCAGCATCTAATGCAGGAGTTTCTGGTGCTGGGGCACCACTTGTAATTTTCAAACCTGATGGTCGAACTCTGGCTTTTCCACGATCAACAACATCCCATACTTCGACTTTGACTATATCTTCGGTTGCCTTAAATGACCATTGAATCGATGCAACATTTATTTCTTCTGATGGTGTATACGTTTCAATGAAACCACGTCCTTGAAGGCGTTCCAACAAACATGATTTGCCAACATTTCGATCTCCCTTGATTATTATTTTCACTGTTTTAACATTAAGAGAATAGAAAAAAATTTCATGAATCACTTGAATGTCAGACATTACATTTTCGTCTTGTAATCGAATCAAAATATTTGGATAAAGAGCGAAATAATAATGCCAAACATACTATTATATTGAACACCTTTGCCGAATCTCTTCTGAAGCGAACCAGACATGGGAATGCAGGGCGCATTTGGTTGGCCAGAGCCTGCTGCTTGATTCGATGATGGAGCATCTTGTCTCGTTGCTAACTTTTTGATGGCGGACAACATTTCCGAATCGTATTTTTTTGTGCCAATATTTCCTTTTTAAATTACGCAAAAGCCCAATTACGAAAACAACAATGTTGTTCTCGGATATGAAGCATATGTTTCAGAAATTGAGACGGCTCTGTTATTAGCTTATCAGACAATATTACGTACAACTACGACCTTTGAACTTTTATTGGAGGATTTATTTCAAATTATTTAACTATTTCGCCAACATTTCAAAAATAAAACCAAAAAAAAAAAAATGCAATGATTATTTCGTCGACAGCCCGAAAATGTTTGTTCGTCAAATTTGAATATTTGAATTGTCACCATCACCCACACAATTGTTGATTTTGTTATTCGGCTTATTCATCGTTTATCGGCTGCTATTTTTTTTCGTCTATCAATAATTCATATCGGTCGAGGAGAACTAAAGAAAAAAAAAAACGACAGAAAATCGTTCATCACTAGAATCTGGGATCAGATTTTTTGTTTCGTTTTTTAGTAAACAATATGTATGTGGAACAATATCAAGTATTGGAAATTGTGTACATTGTGAAAGTGCAAACGCATGAAAATGTATATCTGTCAAATTGGTCTTAAGTAAATTGGTCGGTCTTAAGTAGCAGATTTTTTTGTTATTCAAAGGAATGTCATGGAATTTGGTAAAAATCTATACAAATTGAGTAAATGAAGTAACGAAATATTTCAACAATATATCAAACCGATTCAGTTTGAAAATATGATAAGACATTGTAAAAAAAAAAAAAAAATCAAATCATTTATTATTCGAATCAAAGTATTCAACAATTGTTTGAACAATATTTTCGGGAGTTTCCATTGCACCATAGCCAATGTCACCGCACATTAATTTTTTGGAAATGCATTTAATTTCAATGTGGCCCCAACTTTTAAGAATATCGATTTGCTGTTTTGTTATTGGATGTTTCCACATTCGTGTATTCATTGACGGACAAAAGAATAGACCCTTTTCCAGATTCCAGGCTCGTGTCGTACACAATAGTAAATTATCACAAATGCCGGTGGCCATTTTGGCCAATGTATTTGCATCTAATGGTGCAATTAACATCAAATCGGCCCATTTACCCAAATCAATATGTAGCACAGGATCGTCACGTTTGAGCCACATTTTCCATTCGTCTTCGTCATTTAAAATGGGTACGTCATCTGGAATGGGGGTATCACTCCTTTGTATAAAATGTTTTGCATTTTTTGTTGTTATTATTTTAATCTGAAACCAATCGACTCAATTTTAATATTTTAGAAAATTTTCCCAACATTGGACAAAATGACCGATATTTACCTGAAATTTATAATTTGTTTGACATTGCAATTGTTCAATTATATCGCCAATTTTAATGGTAGCCACACTGCCTGTGCATGCAATCAAAATATTTTTACTCTTCATTATATTTTGGCTAATTTATCTTTCGAATTAATTTGGTGTTTTGATGAACTGAAATGTTACTAATTTTATTCGTTTTTATCAATTGAATCGGTTTCATTTGATGTGCTGCTATAGCCAAGCGATTTCCATTCCTCTTTTGCCATTAAATTATTTTCCATTCGACATTGAAGATAATCTTTTGCTAACAATCGACACAATGAATTATCGTCTTTGTTCGTTTGTAAACATTTCATGTAGCTGGTCATATAGTGTTTACAAAGATTTTCATGATCTAAAGGAAAACTGCCCTTATCTGGTGGAATCGGATTGAATCGTTTTTGACCAAATGTTGACGCTGACATAACCTACAAATGAAATGATTTTAATTACATTATTGACATCCTGACGTAGGGCTGTTGATATCTTTTTAATTAAGTTTAACAATTTTGCAATGTCGTATTACCTTTTTAAAATCGAATTCAATTTCGGATTAATTTAACCTATGCGACTGGATGGCAACATATGTTAATATTAACAAATCAAAAATGACATATGTGTTTTTTTTTCGGTAGATTAATTGTCATTGGAATCTATTTCGAATTATTTGCAAAAGATGGCGTTTTCTGTATTCCATTGTAATTTGAATGATGTTTGTCATGCAATAGCAAATGTACTCTACTTTCTTGAATATTAAGATGCTGAAAGAGAAAATCCTGGTTGCTTTCATTCGATTCGAGTCGACATTTGAAAGCAATTCAGTCAAGCCTTTGTGGGTAATTTTTGATTCTTTTCAATTTTTGGAATAGATTATTATTCAGAAAATTATTGTTTTTATTGAACATCCTGTATCAGTTATCAGTTATATCAATAATAATATGAAATGAAAAATATGCGCCGCATAATGTACACAGTTGATGACCCTACCAAATGTCCGAATACATGAATACAGCAGTATAGTCGGGCAAAACAAAGTACTACACTGTCAAAGCATAATGTCAGACTTTGCTGTCAACTGCTAGCGCTACCTTGGTACAAAAAATTGTATACATCTAAATATCAGAATTGTTCAAGTCAAAGACAAATTGAGCCAAATCAAATTTGTTTTCACATTGATTCACCTGTTTACGTTTTATTAAGTTGAATTAAACTGTTCATCGCACTAGAAACAGTGAATCAATTTTTCGCTCTGCGATAAATAATAAAAAAACAAAAAACATTCGATTGCAAATTGATATGGTTGGCCATTGTACCAATTGCTGCAACATTATGAATAATCGAATTGATGTCAGTGATTTAGAAGTTGGTGCGCGAATTCGGGTCGGCGATAACGATTTGGGCACTATCAAATATATTGGCGAGGTAATTCTCTAAAACATACACAAAATAAAAACAAAAAATTCCAAACAAATGTTCAAAATGAAATGTTCAATTATGAATTTGGAAACATATGCAACAAAACCGTATAACACCAATATTAAGTGAAAAAGCATTAAAAATTTGGTATTTGTTGTTATGCTCCAATTTTAATGTATTTTAAGTGTTATATTTTTGACGCACATTCGAAACATTTTAAATGTAGGTCGCCGATCATGCAGGACTATATATTGGCGTTGAATGGGATAATCCGGAGCGTGGAAAACACAATGGAATCATTGATGGAATTAAATATTTTGAGACGACGTGAGTGTCCAATATAACGGTTTTACATATCTTCATAAGTCTTAGATTCAATCGTCTTTTTTTTCTTTTTTTTTTGAGAATTTTTCTGGTTATTTTCGCTTACACGATATTTTGCGAAAATATAGGACACCACTAATTTCAGTCTATGCATTCACACATAGTTTATACATAGTTCAATGGTTTAGTTGCCTCCGCTGGTATAATAATGCAAAATGCAAACAAAAGCATTTTGCTTGTGTGCGACTTCAAATTGATTTCCTTTTCTTCTCTGTATTTGGTGTTGACGTCTTTTTGTCTTTTTTTTTCTTTCTTTCTTTTCGTCCATTTTCCATGCACCCGCATCTCAAATGCTACCACCGTTATGTATGACATTAGTTATCCAACATCTGGGTCAATGATACGACCTGGAAAAATAGCTGAATATGAAAATGTGCGTACGGCCATCGAATGTCGGTATTTATTCGAAGCCACATTGGATAATGATTTGTTAAAGGCTACTCAGCGTCAAATCAAGGCATCTTTATTTGAATTTGTTAATGATAATCGAAATCAAGACAAAGAAAGGTAATTCCATTTAGACAAAAAAAAAAACTAATAAACCTTCAATCAATTAACATATCGATGAAGGCGTCGTCGTCGTCGTCGTCGTCGTCGTCGTCGTCATCAATGATGACTTTTTGTGGGTCTAATTTATTTGTTTATCGTTTCAAAAGCCAACGAAAGGAATTAACAATTGTCTCGTTGCCGAACTCAAACATAAATAGCGCTGGAGACTTATCACCATTTGGGAATCTTCTTCAACTCGATTTGAGCGCATCGCTGATACCAACATGGAATGTTTTGGCTGATATTGTGAAACAGTTACCAAAATTAGAATATTTGGATTTATCGTAAGTGTCCATAAATTTCAATTTCATACGAGAAAAGAAAGAACAAAATCTCCTCCTTCAATATTGAATATAAATTTTCTTTTTTCCTTTTTGGTTCTGGTATTTTCTAGGCGAAATCGTTTGCGACTTCCAACCGAAAATGAAATTGTCGAATTAGAACCGCATTTTCGACATTTAAAAAATATCAATTTGCGTCGATGTAATTTGCGTCAATGGTCAAATGTAATGCTTGTCGCCAAATTATGGCCAAATATTGAAGAATTATCGATTGCAGAAAATTCCATTAGTTTCCTTCAGCCACCGGATACCGCTGAAATATTTCGTAAATTGAAATTTCTCGATTTAAAAGGGAATCCACTAAATCATTTTAATGAAATACTCAAATTGGGAAACATATGCACATTACAAGTTTTATATTGCATCGCAAATCATATCGAAGCAATTCAATTGCCAAATTGTGAATGGAATGAAACGTTGGACATTTTTCCAAATTTGCATGAATTAAATTTGAATGATAATCATTTGGTGGATCAATCATTTGTTGCAAATGAATTGGATAAATTGAAATCATTGACCAATTTATCGGTTACCATTGGTGATAATATTGGCTATGAAGAAACATTCACCTGTGCCATTGGTCACATCAAAAATTTAACTATGTTAAATAAGAAACAAATCACCTCAGCTGAACGGCGTGGCGCTGAGTTGGATATTTGGAAACGGTTCAGTGTTGAATGGGTTAAAAGCAAGGATAATAACGAGGCAAGATCGAATTTATTGAAAAAATGCCGAGCATATCCAAGGCTTGTTGAAAGTAAGTTCAAATTTTGATTGATTCCGTACGCGTCAACATTAGAAAATTTTTCTATTTTTTCTTCTTTTTTTTGTTTTTTTTTTTGTTTTGCGTCACAGTTTATGGCCAACCCGATGATCTAGTATCGATCGCACCAAAAGTTTCCAATTTCGTGACATTGAAACTCATCAACGGCAATACACATCAAGCGACAATTAAACGAATTTCACGCAATATAACCGTAATAACATTACAACAATTGGTAACGAAATTATTGGGCGATCAACAATTAAATCGGCGAGGACCGGCCACATTGAAATACGTTGACAATGAAAATAATATCACTGTTGATATGGACAGTTTGAATAAAACATTGGATTATTATTCAATTCAAGATGGTAACAGTGTAATTGCTGAATGGCGATAAGTTGTTCGATATCTAAAATGAAGAAAAAAAACAACAACAATAACAACAACAGTATTTACAAACAACAAAATAAAATTCGAATGCCTTTTTCTTCCTCGATTCAAATCATTTTTAATGTGCATTGAAAGTATGAATATAAAATGGAATAGTGGATAATAGCAACAGGTCAAATTTATTTAATTATTCATCAAAAAAAACTGTGAAAAATATTGAATCTTAAATGTGATTCTGTGATCGTGTTTAGTGTTTATTGTTTCGTTGAAAAAAAAAAGAAAAAAAGTTTTGTTCATGCTCCAAATGCCGAGAGAAAAAAATAATAACATACATTACATTAACAAACAAATATATTTAACAATTCATTTTTAATTTCATTGACGAAATAAATATTGAAATTAGAACATTAAAAAATTCGACATTCGACTTTGATATTATACATTGAAGACGATTCAGTGAGGTCATCGAACGTTCTATTTTTGAGACGAACGAATAATGGGCTAGAAATATGTAGCTGAATAGCTGGATATAGTCAATCGTTGATTTCATTCGTTTGCGTATTCATAGCAGCGAGAGCTGTTCATTGATAATAGTTGAATGATATTCAAATAGGCGTTAAAAGTGGCCAAAAGATATTATCTATAAAACGTATAATCTGTATTCACGTATACACATTCATTATATCATTCACCGAAATCGGTTGGAATCACTTTTTACAACTAATTATGAGAGTCCAGCACTGCTTTAAATCTTATTTCAGAATAATAATTTAAAACGAAAGAAACAAAATTATTGTGGATGTAAATGCTTCCAAAATTTTTGATATTTATTTGTTATTAAAAATCAGCTAACTAGTTCTCATGATGATTTTTAACAATATTTTAATAATATAAATTAATTAATTATTTTTATCGATTGGATGATAATAAATATTTTATTTTTTTATTCCCAATTATTTTTAATGGTAACACATAAAGTTGCCTTCTTTCAAAATTTGTCTACGTTTGAATGGAATAAAATCAAATTTATGATCAATATCGAATTAAGCATTTCTTCAAAATGTTCGTTTATATCAATCAAAGTGTAGCTGAAGTTGATAGCAAACAGATAAACTGAAGCTGTGTTCGGAAGTTTAACTAGTCGAAAGAATCGAAAGGAATCAAGTGAATATAATGATAAAAATTTTTGAAAGTGAATAAAAATAAAAATAATTGAATTAATCGAGTTGTCTTATTTCGATGGTCATTTAGCCATTTTTCATACATTTATAAATGATAAAGCCACAAGTATATGGATGTTGAATAATCAATCGATGTTTTGGCCGATTTGTGTATGCTTTTCATCATTTTCATGCAAATTGAAAAAAAGTTTTTAATTTTGTATGTCCATTTTATTGGTTTGTTATTTATTTGATGGCATTCAAAAAAAAAAACAAAGGATCATAATAAATAATAAATTAATTCTTTGAGGAAAACAAAACCCGATCATTCGCAATGGCATTGATTCATATTATTGTATTATTGAAAAATCTTACGAATTAATTTTCTCTTTTTTTCTGAATCGCTTCTTAAGAATTACAATTTTGGTGCAAAATGTAAAACGCCATATTTGCCCGTTTCCATCCACATGGCATCGATTTTCGATAATTCATCAGCTTTTTCCAATGGCAATTCGCATATTAAATCAGCTTTAACCGTTCGCAAAGTGCATAAATTGGTTGGACGAAATGGGCCAAGTACATCAACAAAATGTGAATCAAATGGCCAATTTATATCAGCTAATAATTTACGATAATTAAGATCACCTTTGAATATCAATAAATGTGCCGTTGATAAATCCGAATAAAGAGCCGGTGCAATTGTTTGCATAGCCTGAAATTCATATGGACTTGTCCAAAAAAATTCAATTGGTCGTAATTCAAGACGACATCCATTTATATATTCAGTTAAACGATTACCAATCGCCTTCACTGTGTCCGATTCATTATGCACCAATTGTTTGATGGTCCAATGAAAATCTCGACTATACACAACATCCGATATGAACCATGGAATCGCTTTACAATGTAAACGAATTTTATTGGCAAAATTGTATCGAAGAATAAAATCGGCCAACACTAAATCGGTAAACACTTCGTAGCCGGCATTATCTAATATAAAATCAATCGTACACATTGAACCACCCGATTTTAAACAATTCCAAATTGCAATCGAATCATCGGCCAAAATGCACGATTCAAATGATGCAAGCGATTCGAATGGATTGTCCGTTTGTTTCATTGCACGTCCATTGGAAATGGATAAATCACAGCGATTGCCCCACAAATTGATCTGGCGAAAAAAGAAAAGAAAAGAAAATTCTTACGTTGTTGCAAATGTTTCCAATTGATGGAAAATTATGAAAAAACCCTTAGTAATTTGTAGAAAAAATCTTCTAATTGTTTGATGTCAGTCCCCTGACGGGCAGGATGAGCACTGTAGAATTTTTCAGCATATTGAAGCACCAAATTGATGGACTTCGATGAACCAATGAATGCAGCATCTTTTTGCTTACGGAAGTAATCATACTCTTTTAGGGATTGTCTGTTTGAATTGGATTGAGACTTTGTCAATTCAAATAATTATGATTCTTATGTAAATCAAAAGAACACAAATCCTAAACTGAAAGAGAACATATATGTGGTTTAGGATGACTTACGTCGCCTCAAAAATTGATTTCAGTCTTCGGTACATGTAGCATTCAGCATAAAGCCATCTGGTCCAAAAAAAGGTTCCATTCTCACCCAATTGCCGAATAAATGTATTCCATACATCTTTGTCTTTTTCTAACAAATCAGAAGATTTAGAGATAAACAAATAATTTCACATTGAACAATTTGTTCACTCAAAAAATACAATCCGAAGTCCAAATATTCCAACGTTTGAATAGAAACTGCTATTTTTCGCACAAAAACGCGCAAACAATTTCACTGACACTATAATAAATTTATCAAACCGAGCACCTCAAAAACAAAAACAATACAAATGAATTACCTTCCCCAGTCAACAAGGTTAGTTCCTTGTTAGTTTGTAATTCATATTTAAATTGTGAAATATTTGCAATTACATCTTTGATATCTTCTCTGGTGGTCTGCAAATCATTTATTCAATTATAAATAAAAAAAAAAAAAAAATGAATTCAATTTGTCTTTAAAATCAAAGAAAATTTCAATGTTTAATTACATCGCCGTCAAATTCAGAGGCTATTTCGTCCTTATCGCGAGTTATTTGATCGATTATCTTTGTGACAATGATCGGCAAACGTTGCTGAATCGTATAATAGGCAAAACTCCTTTATTGATCCGAGAGGAAAGTCGCAAAAAAAAAAAACAACAAAAAATTCAATTCAGATTATTTTTTTCATCATTTGGAATTTGGCATTAAATTCTCTACCTTTTGAATTTAGCCGATAATGGGGCACCAACAGGAGTCACTTCATCCAAAATGCCATACTTTTCAAAATCGTTCATCATAATTCAGCGATGTTCGTGTCTGATTTGAGTCTCTTTTCAAAAGAATCGCTTAGGACTAAATGGCTTGAACACACGCCGTTATAAATAAAATTAAATTAAAAAAAAAAACTGAACCACTCGTTATGTATATGAATCGATTTGTACGATCAAACTATTAAATTTTTATTTTATTTTAGTTTAGATCGTTAATACACGAGCTTTTACAGAGTCGTCGACACAATTCGACCGTCTATTTGACAAATCGTTTCGTATTTGTTTCAGCAAAATCTATTTCTAATTCATCTAAAACTGGTAGACCGAATAGAGTCTATCTATCGCAAAGATTCAAATATCATATTGGCGAAATGAGAGAGACTAATTTTGCTGATTTAGTTTTCATGCTATTACATCGAACACCGGCCCATTGTATAATACTAGATTCTAGTATGAGACAATGTTCATTATCTGTATTTATTCATATTACTGTCATGTGATGTATTTGTGACATTTGACATTAGAACATATTGAAAGTGTAACATAACCTTCAATCCACCAAAAGGAAACAGTAAACACATCACCGCGTGGTTACATTTATAACGAGTGTTGTTGATTGTTCGTCGTTGTTTATTTGAAAAAAATATTTGATTTTGGTTTGATATTTTTTTTTTTATTATATTTTTTTCTCCCTTCCGAAAAAAAAGTAAGTAATTCGAGTGCATTTGGTTAATTTGTTGGCAAAAATAAATAATATATATTCGAAATGATTTCCCAGCAATCGTAAAAAATCAAGAAAAATGCCAAAAGTGCGTTCGACCGCAGGAGCACCTCGTAAAGAGGGCTTCAATCGAAGTGGCCATTCAATGAATCCAGAACGTTCAACTGCTGACCTGAAAGGTGTAGCCCATCCACGTACCAAAGGCACCATCAAACGTTTGCAAATGTACCGAAATTTCAAGGCAAAACGTTCACCGGGTGGAAAAATTTTAACACCAGCACCGTTTCAGGGACGTTTAGCACCCGGTACAATGGCTCGTGTTGAACCAACACCAAAATGGTTCAGTAATTCACGTGTCATTTCACAAAATGCATTGCAAAAATTCCAAGAAGAAATGGGTCAAGCACTTAAAGATCCATACAGAGTTATTATGAAGCCAACAGGCCTACCAATTAGCTTATTGAATGAACAAGCCAAATATCAACGTGTCCATTTATTGGATACGGAAAAATTTGAAAATACATTTGGACCAAAGAAACAACGAAAACGTCCCAGTTTAAATGTTCGTGATTTGGAAGATTTATCAAAACGGGCCACCGATGCATCTGATAATTATGAAGAAGATAAAGATATCGATTTGATTAAAGAGGATACAGGCATTAAAAATATTGTACGTGATTGGGTATTTGGTGCGGGACAAAGTAAACGTATTTGGAATGAATTGCATAAAGTTATTGATTCATCGGATGTAATATTACAAGTTCTTGATGCTAGAGATCCAATCGGAACGCGATCAAAATATATTGAAGAATTTCTACGAAAGGAAAAACCACACAAACATTTATTCTTTATTTTGAATAAAGTTGATTTAATACCAACGTGGGTTACCCAACGATGGGTAGCAATATTAAGTGGTGAATATCCAACAATTGCGTTTCATGCATCACTAACACATCCATTTGGTAAAGGTGCATTGATTAATTTAATGCGACAATTGGGAAAATTACATATTGACAAGAAGCAAATAAGCGTCGGTTTTATTGGTTATCCAAATACAGGCAAATCATCCATTATAAATGCATTACGAAGTAAAAAAGTGTGTAATGTTGCGCCGATTGCTGGTGAAACAAAAGTCTGGCAATATATCACACTAATGAAACGTATATTTTTGATTGATTGTCCGGGTGTTGTGTATCCATCAGCTGAAACGGATACGGAAAAAGTATTGAAAGGTGTTGTACGCGTTGAATTAGTCACAAGTCCTGAAGATTATGTGGTTGAAGTATTGAAACGAGTTCGTAAAGAATATATTAAAAAAAATTATCACATCGACACTTGGACATCACCGACAAATTTCTTGGAACAATTGGCCAAACGTAGTGGCAAACTATTAAAAGGTGGTGATGCTGATATTGTGGCTGTAGCCAAAATGGTACTTAACGATTTTCAACGTGGAAAATTACCATATTATGTGCCGCCAGAAGATTTTGAAATACCAAATTCGGTGAAAGACAAACCGGCCGAAACGGAAACCGCCGAAGCTGATGATAAACAGAGTCAATCGGACACCGTTTCGATTAGTGAGTCGGTTAAAAAGGGACGGCAATTACAACAAATTCAAGATTATCGCAAAATTCGAGTTGGCCTGGAATTTGAAAAAGATGACATCAAAGAATTGGAAAAAATTGATTTGGAATTGATGGAAAAACAGCGTGCCGAACGTAGAGAGGCACGTAAACGGAAAGCGGCTGCCAATGATGATGATTCATCGGGTATCAGTGATTTTTATTCGGAAGACGAATTTGATGAAATTCATAACAAAATTGTACGAAGAAAAGGAAAGAAAATTCCAACGAACAAAGAATCGGATACGATTGCAAATACTGAAGCGCCCAGTAGTAATAGTACAACGAAATTGAAAACAAGTAGCGGTGAATTTAACATTGAGATCACAAATGATACGGCTGCTGGTAAAAAGATGACAGCCAAGCAACGTCGAACCATTGAACGTGCTCAGAAACGAAAGAAAATTGGTAGCAATTTCTATGAAACGTCAAATGTTAAAAATCGTAATCGAAATAAAAAAAAGGCAAATTGAGAGGATTTTTTTTGTTGAATTCAAAATATATAAATCAATTTTATCAATAAAGTTTAAAATTTATTTTCGAAAACAACATGACATCACTTTATTTATTGTTTTAATTAAAATTGTTTCCTAAACCTGGGACGTAATTATATTCATTTGTCTGTTTACTGGGTCAGCCAAAATTATCAATATTATTATGATTTTATAAATTCATCTAAATCAGCTCTTCTCATGTCCGAACACAGGACTCGAAATTCTAATTAGAAATCTATATCAGCGTACAGAATGCATTTCAGATCTCGTTACCTAACAAATTCCCAATTGAAACACAAAAATTGGACGAAATTGTTTGATTTTTCTATTTTTTGTTGCCATTTGTGAGAATGTTTTTAGCCCCTTATTGTATTTATTGCAAAAAATTTTGTTCAATAATAAAATAAATAGTCGAATGTCAATATGATAATTCAAATCAGTCATTCGAAGATAGGTCTAAGAGTGAACAAAAAGAAAAAACTCGATTTTTTGGAGCCATTTGTCGAAATCAATTTCAACATACT
Source organism: Mayetiola destructor (assembly GCA_000149185.1). NCBI lineage: Eukaryota > Metazoa > Arthropoda > Insecta > Diptera > Cecidomyiidae > Mayetiola > Mayetiola destructor. The sequence continues at coordinate 51,978 of GL501554.1, forward strand.
TTCGACATATTGCATAATTATACATATAATAAATGATCGAATCAAATGTCAATACATCAAGCATCCTATCAATTAATTTATTGAATCTGCTACAAAAAATTTTTGTGTCAAAAAATTTGGTCCTGTTTTCTGAAATTCTGTTAGGGGGTCCTTAAATTTCGATAGCTCAGGAGAGGGGGAGGGGGGCACTTTGACCCCCGAAGAGTCCTGCTTATATGATGATTTATAAAAAAAAAGAAAATCCAATACGATGTTCCAACCAGATGAATAAGACATTTATTAGAGTCTTTTGTATTTGATTTTTTTTTTTGAGTGAACGAAATTTTGTTTTCGTCGCTATAATTTTGTTTTTTAAAATTTGTTCATATTTTTGTTTGTTGATTTTTGATAATAAAATAAAATATATATTTATTATTTTTTTTCATTCACTCGGTTCTTTATCAATTAAAATACACATTAATCGTTAAAACATAATAATAATAATTAATATATTAAATCAATGTCACCCAAAAAATCAATGTATAATTTATTATATAATTGTTTGTTTGTTTGTTTGTTTATCATTATTAATTATTATTATTAATTAATTTATTCGATTTGAATTGATCGGATGGGTTTATGGAATCAATATAAACGTTCAAAAGCCGTCAATCGATAATATGTATTAATAATGTGAATTTTATGAGCACACGAATATATTTAAATTCTTACGTTGATAATAACAGTTTTTCCTCTTTTTTTTTCATTTTTTTTTTCAATTTTATTTTATTTTATTGATATTATATTCGGTTTCGGTTGGTTTCGGAAAAATGTAAGAAGTTTACAGCACAATTTCGGTGACCGAAAACGTCGAATTTTATACACAAAATAATAATTATTTATTATTAAAAAAAAAATCTAAATATTTCCTTATCATTTTCATTTTCGCTTATAATTTCGATAACAATTCGAACCACGCTTCCAAATTCTTTCATGCGAATTTTCAAGATAACGTGTATTTGAGATAAAAAGAAGGAACTCTAGATTATCTTGCACATTTCTATAGATGGAACGGAGTCCTACAAATTTTGTCCGTTAAATATTTCTGTTTTGTTTTGAATTCAAGTCGATTTTCTGAAATACACGTTATCCTGAAAACTCGCATAAAAGAATTTAGAAGCGTGTTTCAAACATAACCGAATAAAAATTATCTACATTCATTTCATTCTCTTCTCTCGTCCTTTTCACATTGACAAAAATAATATCATCTATTTCTTTCACATGATGCGAAATTATTCAACAGCAAAGCCGCATGTCTCTTCAACGGCCTGGGTCAATTTGTCATAAAGTAATTGTTGCGTTTCGTATGGCGGTAAATCGATTCGATTAAAACAGGTGTGCGCTTTTGGTAGATTTTGTGTTGGAACATCGACTGTTAAATGAATTGTAAACAAACGTGGCCCAACAGCACCAGTTGATCCTTGTAAAGCACGAAAACCTTGTAATGGCACACGCGATGACCCAGTCACAAATTGAAGAAGACGTGCACGCATCTCCGGTGAATATGATTCAACCGTCTGGAAAATTATCAATTTTTTTTGTTGCGTTATTTATGTGGAAATTGAGTGAGCAAGACAATCAGATGAATACAAATGAATACATACCAGCCAGAACCATTGAACTTGAGGCGTTTCGGGTGTGCAATGTTTTAAACGTGTATGCGTTTTCCAATCGGTTGTGTCAATGTTACTGATGCCACCGATTATCAATTCCAATTCTCGTTCATCGAATGGTCTTAATAATTGGAGTGGTATCAATTCGGCAAAACCTGCATCGCAAGTTAAAAAACAAAAAAACAAAAAAAATTTAAATCATCGCCCAACACTTAAATAAATGAATTTTGTATATGAAATCTACAAACCTTTTTGCAACCATAAAAATTGTTGTTCGATGCCTCTCATATATCGATAATTTACATATAATTTAACATATTCACGTTTGTTTTCCTCAGTTACTGTAATTGCAGCTCCATTTGGTTTCAATTCATGCACAACCAAAGCACCAAATGTATTATTTTCCACACTAAATGTTGATTCAATGATTCCAGTTATTTTGTTTTCTCTGTAAATTGAAAAGCGAAAAATGGAGGAATTTATTATTATTATTCGATGTGATGTTATTCAAGTTAATACTCACAACATCCATGTAAGACTTCGATGTAAATCAGGATCAACGCCTTCAATGTCACTTAATGTGATCGGCTTATTAAGAATTTGTTTGTAAAATGGTAATGTAAAGCCACCATCGAGACAATGACCATGAAAAACAGCGATGCCCAGTATACGTCCAACAAAATGGAAATATGATAAGTGATCGGGATTTACACCTGTTCAAAATGAATAATAAATAAAATGAGAAACGAAATGGAAAAGTGAAAAGTGAAAAAAAAAACAAATGTTCCGTGAAAATGCATACTTGAGTCTGGACTTATCTGCAGCGTATAGTGATCGTCTCGGCTATATTGAAATAGTCCATATTGTGGATTGAGCATTTCACGTGATAATAAATGAAGCCATTCACGAGCTATACCACCATAATCTAAGCCTTCTTCACCACGAAATTTGACCATTAAACGTTTTCGCATGTCTTTCGGTCGCATTTTCATAATCAGTCTGTAGCTTTCTTCGAATATTTCAGCGCGTGATACCTCTAAACGACAATGGCCAGATTGTGGCTGTAATGCTTGTAAATCGGTGCGCAGGCCACGTATTTTGACATCTAAATCACGTCGATATTTTGGAAGAAGTTCCGAACATTCCAATAAACTTTGTGGCAAATCGGCAGGTACAGACGTGTGTGATGCATTTGAATTTCGGACTGGTGTATCATTTGTTTGAACATTACTGCCACACGCACGTGTTCCATTCGATGCATTGTTATTTGTGGTCGATTGTTGTGTCGGCGTTGTATTTGCTGTTGATGATGTTGTCGTTGTTGTTGCTGTTGTTGTTGTTGCTCCTGGTGGCTGTGACGGTGATTCTGGCGAATCGATCCATATATTATTCCGAGTGGTTGCGGTGACAGTATTTTTGGGTGTGGAAACTGAGCTGGTTGCCACCGTACCGGATGCATTCGATGTATTTGTTGATACATTTCCCGTATTGGTGCCATTGGCCGTATTCATTTGATTTTGTCTTCGTATAATCATCATATTTATTATTTGGCCATTCAATCGAGGATCCGTAAATTGTGTTGTCCGATTATTGTGATCCACATAATATACGCGGCCAGATGTAGTTTTTCTTTGTTCCCATCCCGGTGGCAATGGTCCTAATGATTCTAGCGCCAAATTTTGTGAGTCAAAATTTCGCGGAATGCGCGGATCGTGCCAGGTACTGACACCAGTTGGTATGTGATAAAAATAAACTTGACCTTGTTGTGTTGTTCGCATTTCTGAAAAGAAATTTGTGAAAAAATTTCAAAAGTTAAATTTCCATGAAATTTTGAAAATTTTAAAATGCGTCATTGTGATGACATGGATGCATACCATAGCCTGGCGGCAGATTAAGTGTCGGACGAGCAAATTGTGCACCACTTCGTACCAAATTAACAACTTGAGCATTTGATGTGGATTGTCTAGCATTGCGCGATGATCGACGACTGGATGAATCTTCTAAATTTCGGCTTGCACGGCGTGGCCTTTGAACCGATCCCGGTGAACTACCATTCGATGTTTGACTATTGTTTAATACACCATTTGTTGATGTGGCCGCCGTTGGGCTGGCTTGTTGCCATGAATTATTTGTTAATTGATTTGCGGATGTGGTTGGTATATTAGTGCTAGTGCCGTTGGTGTTATTTGTTACATTGTTACTGCTATTTTGTGGGCTGTGTGCTTGATTTGGTCGTGTTTGTTGCTGAGATGCTTTCGGTTGGCTGCTACTGCTACTATTATTACTATTATCCAATGTTATTGAACTAATTTCCGCTGTGATATTTCCGATTTGTTTTTGTTGTTGATGCGATTGTGTCAATTGAACTGGTTGGCCGATAGTGGAATTTCGATTTGATGCTGAATGTACAGCTCTAGATGTAGAGAGTTCATTCGTTGTTTTTTGTATAGCCGGACTTGAATGATTTGCGTTTGATGGATTTGATTCGGACGCTGTGTGTAATAAAGTAATTGAATCAGCCGACAACTGTCGCACACTGTACGTTAATCAATATATAAAAATAAGCGTTATTATTATTATTTATTTTTCAGTTTTAGCTTATATGTGTTTGCACTTACGCTGATGCATCATTTGATCTACTGGGGCTAAAATTTTCATTTCCTAAACTCAACAAAATTTCAGATGAATGCCTACGACTGATCAGCTCATTCGAACCATTTGCTAAATTCAAATTAGACGGTGTTTTTGGTGAGCTAATTATGTCATTTGTTGCTGAAGCCGTAATTGTAGCCGTTGTCGGTGTTGCAACCGTAGCCGCTTCATTATCATTTGAATTCCATTGTCCGGTCAATGGTTGATCGTTTGTGGTGATTTGATTCATAGGCGATTCGCGTTCATCATTTGGTCCCAAAATATCACCCATTGGACCAACAATTGCTAATGGATTTCCACTGCCGCTCGGACCATCACGAGACATTAATGACACAATTATTTGACCTTTTACCGTATCCATATCATAGGCTGAATCATTACTCAGGTCAAGGTGTTGATCTATTGAATAAAATAAAATTGAAATTCGAAACAATTGGACATTGCAATCGATTGCGTCAATATTATTGTTATTTACTCACATCCAGTGTCTTTAAGTCGTTGAATAGTTGAAGCACCAATTTTTACACATCCTAAAAATCCACCGCCTTGCTTTTTGACTAATTTTCGTTGATTCCATACGGATATTGTGATGCTATCGTTTCGGCCCAAAAATAAATCGTAATGAGTATTCCATTTTGGATAAACTGTTGCTTTTGATGGTTCGGTTGAATAAACTTGTCCTGTTCCATCAACTGACACTCTCACAAAAGGATCAGGAAATCCTATTGAAAAAAAAAATAATAAAAAAAAAAAAACCAAATTAGAAATTATTGCCGTGACAGCAGGTGACTAAGCATTAAGCATTACGCATTTCATAGTGTTTGCAGTTTACATGTCTTTAAGTGATTTCGAGCTCTTATTTCGAATGAATGGCCCAGTTTTCATTTTTCAAACCCTCTGTCTATTTTTCCAGTGAAAAATAGTAAATATTTTACGGTCTGCAAATAACGTTTTGAATTTTATTGCGCCCGAATGAAGGAAAAAAAAACTCGTTTTCATCAGTGATCGCATCAACAGATGGATTGATTGAATAAATCCGATTGGTACAATTGATTATCGCTTTTTTCGCAATTGGTTTGTTTGATTGTTGTTGTTGTTGTGGTTGTTTTTTTTTCAAATTCTTTTCTGTATTAATATTATTTTCGCCATGCACATTCAGTTTCATTGAAAGTAAATGCGTTCTTTCACTTCCCGTTTAATTCAAAGTGCAATTTAAAATGCCTTTAAATTGTTGCGCTCACATTGTGACAATTGACAAATGGTGAATTGGTTTCTTTTTCATGTTCAAAGTTTTAACAATAAACGAACAAAACATTACCTTAACTCTTTCCTTTATTCGTGCATTGCCAATGACAACAAATTTAAAAAAAAAAAAAACCAAAAAATTATTCGACAATAAATTGGCTTATGAACGCAAAGTACATCATTCAATCAATGGCATGAACCATGAAGAGTATAAGAAGAATCAAAGTCCCCTCTGTACATTGTATTTTATTAAATCAGTACTGTATTTCACATATGTATATTCCGTTAACACATTGCGCTGTGGCTATTGCCAACAAATGAAAAAAGAAAAAACATCGGCAATCGGCACAAATTTGAAATGAAAAGTAATCGTAAGTGAAGAATTGTATTCGATTTTCAAGAAAAAGTAACGATTATGTCCTTTATGCTCCAATGATCGCCGAAACATACGAAACTGCCAATCTAACAAGCAATTATAGCCAAAGATATGAATTAATTTCAGCATTCAGTATTCGGTTGTAGCACACATTTTGCACTGATTGTTTGAACGAAGGCTGGCGCACATTTTGTCGGCTGTTTATTCGGATTCAATTTCAACATTTAAAGAAACTGAAAAAAAAACCATTCAGTATAATAAACGACGTTAGTGTGCTGTCTTCAATGTGCACACGCGTGTGCCTATTATTCCGTTCTGCTTTCCGTAGTTATAACTTGGATGGATGATGAATGAATTGCGCGATTAATGATAATAATAATATTATTAATTCGTTGTGCACTAGTTCAACACTGATATATTGTTGTTGCTGATCGTTCGATGAAAATATTTATTCGGCAAACACATAAACAAAAAAACCAATTATATTATTATGAAGTCCAAAAATGATGCAATCTACAATTTAAAAAAATACGATAAATTTAAGTTCCGAAGAAATCATTTCTCGCATTTTTTGGTGTCTTGTTTTTTGTTGTTTTCTTTTTTCTTTGTTTAATTCACCAATGTCATCTATCTTTTCGGATTCTCCATTTCGTTTTCATTTTTCATCAACATCAATAATGATGACAACTGGATTTAATACCGCAACAATGAGATGAAAAAACGACAAAAACTGCTTTACTTACGGAACAAATCGCGACGAACCAGGTTCCTAGCACACAAAACTGTTCGTTGGCGGCACGATGACAACAGGAATATGAACGATTGATGAAAAAAAAAAGAAGGAAAGGGAAAGAGAGAGATAGAGAGAGAGAAGAAAAAAACACAAAACAAACATTAGCAACAGATATTTGTATTGTATTCGATCTCGTGAAATTAATTTCCCATTTACAGGGAACATAGGTTAAACAACTTACTGGTAATGCGAACTTTTTGTGTACCATTTCGGCGTGAATATTCTATTTTGTTCATTGTCACTACTGCAAATAATTGAATTATTTGAATGTAAACACATTTATGTGGTCATTTAGCGAATTGAATTTTGCAACAAACGATGGAATTGTGATGTTTAGTTAAAACAGTCACATAGATAAAGCGACAAAGACCAAATAAAAAAAAAAGAAAAAAAATTGAAGGAAGAACAAACAAACAAAAGAATGTATGTTTAATCCGTTGCCGTTCGAATTCCACCTCTAGAATACTGTAAATAAAAAGTATAATAGAAAAAAGGTATTAGTTTCGGAATGTTTCAAGATCAAATTCATTGATACGGAAAAATGACGAAAAACTTTATAATTCAAAAAAAAAAAATAAATAAAAAAAAAATAATTAATTAAATAGAATCAGCAGATGTTAGCAAAAGCACAAAATTCATCGTCATCATCATCTTGATAACGCGAAAAATGACGAAATGATTCGTTTGATCAATGCCATCTTTCGTCTACATATATGTGCACAGGGCATAGTGTATCCGATTTCTTTTGGCAAACATCATATTATGGCATTGGTCAAACTCGTATTTCAATTCGGATTTTTTTTTTTGTTATTTTTTTCTTTTTTGCTCGAATAAAAGTGATCGCCGGCGCTGTTATTTAAGCATACATTCACAAACACTCGTAACAAATTATTTTAATCACTCTAGATGACATTTCTACATTTCCTTCTCTCTTTTGTTTCTTTTTTCTTTTTGTCAGTTCAGAGGTCACAATTGAATGAAATAATTCAGTCAATTACATTGAACCATTTTATTATTCGAATAGAATAATGAATACAAATTTAAATATATCCAATATTTATATGTTTCAGGTTTTTTTTTTGTTCGATGTTTTACTGTTTTCGCCGAATTTTCGCTGCAATATTACCGTTTTCGCCGATGCAGTCATAATAATAAATAATAAATAATAAGCTATACGGGTTTTTGGGTTTTATTTTGTGCTGAATATTCAAGCCTTTCATTAAAACAACAATCATTTGTATTGTCGATGTAAATTGTTGTTTTAAAATGTGCAAATAACGTAAATTATCAACAAGGAAAAAAGCATTTTTTTTTCCACGTAGGATGACAGTGCGGAAGAGATGGGGTAAAAAGATGAGAGAATTGTTTATGCATGTATTCGATATAATACGCTTATTTGGAGCAAATATTTACTATACGACATCGATACGATACGAATACGTCCATTCATCCTTGTCCTTATGACATTCATCGGCAGCAAAAAAAAGAAACAAAGTTAAAAGAAACAAAACAATTCGCATCTTTTGCTGTTTCGATTTCCTTTTTGTTGCGGCACACTTGTTTTACTTCCAGTAAAATGGCAGTTAATTTCAGACATCGCATTAAATAGTTGAATAACGTTATTTAATTCCATTATTGATCCAATTTTTTTTTTTAATTCTTAACAATAAAAATATTATTATTAATATTATTATATTTTTCTACATCATTATATTGATTAACCGGCGCGATTTTTCGTCATTCGGATCATTTTTCTCAACAACAATTATTATCGATAATATTTTATTCGTTTGCTCATCGGTCGAGATATTCATGGAATGGAAAACAAAAAGCAGCAGCACACAAAAATAAATTGAATAAGAATTTCGAAACTTCGAGACATTGAGTATTGAGAGCGATAACAGCAAAAATGTATCTTCGAGAATGCACAACGCACACATATTCTTAAAAATTAAAATTGGAATAATTCAAAGAAATATCGTGACACGCAAAATGTTTAAATAAAGAAAATAGAAAACCTTCACTTGTTTCCATTTTGGAACGGAAATTCTATTCGATTCCATGGATTCGATGGTGCGCTTTGCCTTGACTGAAAATAGTGGTTTTTTCGCAATTTCAAAATTCCGGTCGATACGATGTGATAATAGATTTTTTTTTTTTGGATTCCGTACGCCAATGAGAATGATATCGAAAAATTATTTTGGACTATTTTGTTTCCGCTAACGAAAAATAAACATCATCAACAACAACAACAACAACAGATGTGATACAATTTTAGTATCTCAATCTCTTTTCAATCATGCCATTGAATTCGACCGGAAAATAAATTTTTAATGATCGGCGGCATTCTCTATCTCTCTCTATTTTTTTAATGTCGGTTTGCATCACACGGTATAATTTGTGTGTGAGAGCTTTTTTCGTCGACTTTTTTCTTCTCATTTGGCATTAACACTGTCTTATACACTTTTGATCGTATTCTGGACATTTCAGTTTTATTCAAATGGTCCACATGTAACACTAATTTATCGCTCACAAATTGGTACAATAAACATTCAATAGAAATAATCAGATCGAACTGGATATCGAACACGAAATCCAAATTGTACAAATACTTTGTTCAGTCCAACAAAATATATATTCAATATTCTTTGATTAAAAAGTGCATTCACGGTCTCTCTCTCTAAACAGTATTCACTAATTGGCCACCGTTTTGTTCACAAATCATAGCACAACATTCAATTTGGCATGTGAAAAAAAGCATTTAGTTGTTCGCAACCGTATCCAGCTTTTTGTTCGATAGAGTGACGAAATGATCTCTGAGTCTTTAGTTTATAGTATCACAATATGTAATATGTGTTTAATGATAAAATCGGGTGTCGAGTGTCGAATGTTTCGTGAAGTTGTTATTGTGTCCACCAATTTGACACACAAAGGCCATACTCCATTCAACAAAAATTCTGAAACCACACATGAACATTGTGAATTGTGATGATTATTATTTGGCATCATGAATCATGACAGAAGTGAAATAAGCAGAAGAAACAGAAAGGAAGAAAAAAAAACAGAAAAACCACACGAGACAAGGAAGAGAATATCAACGACAGAAGCCCAACTATTCGATTCACTTGTATACATGATCAAAGAAAAGCAACACAAAATTCCAAATTCATCCAGCATAAAGAGAATGGAATGAACAACAATACTAAAAACCATCGTATAATATACGAATATAAATACGAATACGAATATGCGAACTATGAAGTGTATGAAGTGTATGAAGGCTGGCTGCTATTGCTTAATAAATAAATAATGTATCGTATTGTGAATTCGATTATACTTAAGATTATTGCATGACTGCTCTCTTTCTCTTGTCTCTCTATCTGAATTTTCTTTCATTGCGTTCATTTTCTCATTTATTGTAGATTTTTCGTGTTTTTTTTCTGTTTTTGTTTTATTTCGTTTCTTCTTTCTTTTTCAATTTTCATTTCGCTTGGTTTTAACTATTCACACATATTTATTATTTATGTATTCTTCAATTTTCCATCAATTGTACCGTTTCAATTTCAATTTTCTTCTTCGTTTTCCATTAATTCAATGTTCATTTTGGAAATTGGGTATTCTTTTATTCTTTGAATGAATTTTCCATTATTCGATTGTTTGTTTATTTATTTGGTTGGTTGGTTGAGAAAGAAAAAGCACCGAAATCGTAACAGATTCACTTCCACGTCGGAAACCACACTCTTGATATCAAGTGCAAAACTGTTTTTGCTGTTTGTTTGTTTGTTTGTTTGTTTATTTTCATTTTCAGGGCAAACAAGCAACAGAAAAAGTGAAAAAAATTAAAAATTAATGATTTTAATCAAACCATGCACACGGCACACGGCACCGTAAATATTGTGAGTGAAAGCCATCCCAAGCGATTGAATTGAACAATAAAGATGAAATTGAATGAAGAAAAGAAAAAAAAATGATACAAAAGCAAAGTCAATTGTTCTGCTCGGTTGCCGTACACTTTGAAAATGTCAATAAGATTCCGCAATATTTTGGAATTTGTGCCGATCAAACGAATGCACCTAAAAACTAAATGTATCCATTGCAAACACATATATATGCACTGTATATTGTACATTGTACATTGTACACTGTACACTGTACACAGCTTTCTATCACGGTTTTTCTATCATCAATACCTCAATCTGTATGCACGTTATGCATGTTATGCACGATTTTCGATCACATGCAACCATTTTATTCTGATAAAAAAAAAAAAAAAAAACAAAACAAAAATGCCATTCACCAAATTGAGAATTTTCATTTGATGAATTATTTATTATTATTTATTCATTTTGTATTATGAAAGAATCGCTTCAAAATGGACGGTTATTGAATTAAAACCAAATCAATAACCAATAACACACGGTCAGCAATCCATTGTGTAGTAAACATCAGTCATATAAATTTGCACGTACACATTCTTATGTCGTTCAATGTCGTCGGTCGCTAACAATATGTTTAATACACCAAATACGCCAGCGCCAAAATAAAATTGAAGAAGAAGAAAAAAAACTTTACTTGACCACACAATAAATAATAATAATGATGAAAAAGAAAAAAATTTAAAATAAAAATTCTTTCTTTGGGCTTGACAATCTACAACCAACTGAAGCAGTGTTGTTCGATGTACATTGCAGACAATGCCTTTGAACAAATTCAATCATTTTTTTTCCTCCAATTTCAATTGATATGCCTCTTTTTCCTTGATTCTTCTTCTTCTTCATAAATTTGTTTTCCTTTATATTGTTCATTTGTCGAAATGGCTGTTGAATTAGCGGTGTTTTTGGTCATATAATTTTCAGTGCATGAGCATTTAATTCAATTGTGCTTAGTCACCGAGTCACTCATTGCTGTTATTATAAAATCATGATTATTGTCATTGTTATTATGGTTGGTGTTTTAGATCAAATTTTAAATATTCTCTTTGTTGCCTTTTTATTTCTCTGTGTCGGGCTCAACTTGTTCACAAGACTAACTGGCAAATATTTTTATTTATTTTTCAATCTAGACTACGTCAAGCCATTCATGCATGCGAGACACAGACGATAATGACGATGAAATAATTTGAAGTAAAAAAAAAATCAAAAGTTAAAATACCGTTCAATTCCAACACAAAATGCACACATAAAACTCCATCAAAAGTGACGAAGAGAAAGAGGGAGAGAGAAAGAGAGAGAGAGAGAGAGAAAGAAGAGCAAAACCAAAAACAAATATTGCGAATAAAAATTCTAAGAGATTGTGACGTGACTATGAGGGTTGCAGTTTGCACAATCTAGCAGGAAATCAACTGTCAAATTAGATTAAATTAGAACGGAAAGTTCTAAAACGGAAAGTTCTAAAACGGAAAGTTTGCGTTAACAAAAGATATCATTTGACCGACAAAGGCACCGTTAATTGTTAATGATATTCGATATGATCAGTCAGCCGAAAAATTTGCTTAACACCGAAACCAAAACCATTTCTTATTATTATTATTATTCAATAATTCTTGTTATTTTTTTTCATTCGAATCTATTTCTTTTTCCTGGTTTTTTTCTTTCTTTTTTTTACTTTCAGCAAAGACCTTATCGTCATATCGACAAAGATTCGTTACAGACACGAATCTATGTAATATATATACGATATTCATTCGATTTGTAACTATTGTTGACTGGTTTGTTACATCAATTCGATAAGTTATACGATCAAATGCACTAGTCAGCGACATAAGCAATATGTGCTAATGCATACAATATTTGAATCTCCACCCAACCAAATGAATCCAATGCATATGACTAGCGAACGAAAAAAGAGGAAGAAAAAAAAACGAAACTGAAAATCGATTGAAAATGAGGAGAAAAAAAAACGGCACGTAATAAAATGAATTGATCGATTTTAAGTCTCTTTATTTATTCGTTTTCCATCTCTCACTGTCGGTATCCATTTGAAAAATGACGCTGTCAATCCGATGGGTCAACTTAATGAATATCCTATTCGAAAGGTAGAATTGGATCAATTTGAATTTTCTTTTAATTCTATTCTCTGTTCTGTCGGATTTTTTTTTTCACATGTAATTTGTCAATTTTGCTGTTTATTAAATTCGATTCACTTCGTTGATTGATTGCGACAAAGAATAATAAATAATTGTAATTATTGCCTCGAAATCGGCTTTTGGGCGGCGATTTTTCACTTTTTCACGTACACAAACAACACAATAAATGCAAAAAAAAAAACATTTACTTTTTATTTCACCAATTTATGAGTATTTTTTCTTTTTTCCACTGCGGAATCATTAAATTGATGATAATTTTGATTGGGAAACTGTCTCTTCTCATTTTTCACCTTATTTAGTGCGTATTTCCAAAGCCAACGAAACAATTTCATTCAATTCCATTCGAAAGCAATAATATTATAATATTTTGCTTCCTTTTCTTTGTTGAATTCGATTGATTTCATTTCGACAAAATTTGTATACTACTTGAATTTTTGCCATTCCGATTAGATCCGAACAAAAGCGGAACAACAGCCAAACAAGCGCTCAAAACCACCGAATCATCAGCTTCAATAAATCATTTTCATTGACAATTTGAAGAAAGGAAAAAAAACCCAAATCAAATTGATATGAAAAAATTAATGAAAATTAACAACAAAATAATAAACAACCATCTGCAAATGCAATAAGAAATAAAAGTGTTTGGAAAACTCACAACAAGAAAATGAATTTGAAAATTAACTTTGAAGATACACGCACGCACACATACGGTCAACCAAATTCACCATAAATGTTGTTCTTCGATTGAAATCTTATTTTCTTTTTTTTTCCTTCTTTTTTTTTGAAATATTATTTCGTTTTTTCTTTTCGGTAAGCTTTTTTTTTTGTTTTTCTTTGCTTTTCGCGTTTATTTTTTTGTTTCGTTTTCAGTTTCGTTTTGTCTTTTAGTTGCGAGTCTTCTTTTTTTTTCCTTTTCAATTCGCTTATATCTTTAATTTTAATTGTTATTAACTTCATACAACCGATCCACTCACATTCTTTCTTCTGTTGTCGACTTTGTGTGGCTATGTCGTTCCACTGTGCGGATGTGTGTGTGTGTGTGTGTGTGTGTGTGTGTGTGAATCGGTGTGTTTGTATGAGATCTTCACAGTCATTCAATTGTTTGTTTGTATATTTTCAGTATTCTCAATATTGAGTTGCTGGTATGTCTGTCTTGTCCACTGCCATGAAATATGTATTCATGTGAACTGTTTCATTATTCATTTGATGAGTTAAAATACGGCCAACGACTACTCTTATCCCGCAATTTGCAATGTCTTTCGACTGAAGTAAACTTGACTTTTATAAATGTGTGAAATGTCTATGCTATCTTATTCGACCGAATACATTTGCACAATATTTAACATTCATTGATTATAATTGATCTCTTTCTCACTTTGATTTGATGCATTTTTCTTTCCTTCTCTTTTTTTCTTTGTAAACGCATACATATGCAACATTTGACTTACATACAAAATACAAAATATTCATGATTATCATGAAGTTGAATGCGATAAACATAATTTTTCCTGGTGACAAAAGCGACGATTCAATTTTTCAAAAAAAAAAAAAAACATAAATTAATTAATTAAAATTATTGTTTATTTTGTTGAGATGATTTAGGATTTTACGGGGGGCTATTTTTTTTTTGGAAAATGGCCTGAGCTTGGTTTCTCTGTTATTGAAATGGAAATTATGAATGCGAAAATTCCTTTGATTTATATGAATTTCCTTATTTGGATCCGGTGTTTTGAGCCTGCCTGATTTACTTGACTCTTAGTAATCTCATTAAATATATCACTCAATAATATTCAATTTGCGGTTTACTTATTACTTCATCTTCCTGTTGGTTATGCATTTAAAATATTCGGAAATGAAATTTACTCGCTTTTAGCCCATTCATTTAGAAATATTTTTTTATTTTTTGATCCGAAAATCATTTTTTCATTTCCTTTAGATGGCGTTGCATCTACCGGCGTATGATGAATTCCGTATTGACATTTCTCTATTAAATGATAAACAATTGTCAAACAAACAAATTCCGGTAAATGTGTGATGTGTCAAATTTGGGAAAAATTTCACAGCACAAAATATCATGTTTTGGAGTATTTTTGTTTTAGTTTCAGCTTTGAAGCTACTTTTTTTACCGGCCTAGTAAGTAAATACCAAATAAATGCTTCCAATTCGATTAAATTCATCGCTAACAATAATAATATTTGAACAAATGAATTTGAATGCATGAATATTTAGCCGGTCAACTGATTTTGAGGTACATCGAAATTGGTTGGCGATAACGCATTCATTACCGCTAACAAAATGGTATTTTGATGAAACCAGCGAATGGACATTGGATTATCCGCCATTTTTCGCTTACTTTGAATGGACACTGTCACAGGTGGCGAAATTCTTTGATCCAAATATGCTTAATGTGAACAATTTGAATTATTCATCGTTTGAAACGATTCTTTTTCAACGTCTTTCGGTCATTTTAACGGACATTGTTTATGCAATCGGTGTAAAAAGGTAAGTGAGTGCCTGTGTGTTGGTGTTTGATTCATTTGTTGTACATTAGGGTGTTTTCGGGTAACGGAAATTCGAAAAGTGCCTGGTCTCAATCGATAAGGAATCTTTCAAAATATCGCTGGTGATAATTTCAAATCATTCAGTACGGGTTTGATCTCTCCCGATACTTCCAAAGTTCCGAGAATAAAAAAGGGGAATCAGATCATTTAATTGCAGTTCACTTTGAAAATCTGATCATTTTTTATTTGTATGAAAAATGAGACGAAACGATGCGAATAAAATATGACATATTCTTCTCAGTAAACTACAAAAGTAGGCTCCATTCCCCTTTCATATTCCGGAAACTTCGAAGTTATCGGAAGACGTGAGACCAACACCGAATAAGTTGAAATTTTCAACAGCGATATTTTGAAAGATTCTCTATCGATTGAGACCAGGCACTTTTGGAATTTCCGCAACTCGAAAACACCTTATTGTACATACAGTATATGTATAATGTATATGCGCTGAACAGCGGATGATCATAATCTTCATTTTCAGATGTGTACAACAATTATCATCGAATAATTCGGAACGATTCTTATTATCGACGGTGCTATTGAGTAATTTTGGACTGTTGATTATTGATCATATTCACTTTCAATACAATGGTATTTTGTTTGGAATACTTTTGATGAGTATTTCATTTATGTTGGAAGAACGATACCTTTGTTCTGCATTTTTCTTTGCCATTTTATTAAATATGAAACATATTTTTGTGTACATAAGCCCCATTTATGTGGTTTACCTGTTGAAATTGTATTGTTGGCAAAGTGCGTCCATCCGTAAAGCAATGACAAATTTAACGAAATTGGCTACCATCACAATCGGTGTAACAATCATTTCGTTTGGGCCATTTTATGCGAATATTCCACAGGTAAAAAGAGAAATGTATAGATAATAATATTTGCAAAGTTTTACTGAGAACTGAATCCAATAAATAATAATTGTTTGATTCGTTTTCAGGTTTTGTCCCGTCTATTTCCATTCAAACGGGGCTTATGCCATGCATATTGGGCACCCAATTTTTGGGCCATTTATAATATGATCGATAAAATCATTTCAATTGTATTGAAAATAAAGCCCAGCACTTCGTCCAATACCGGCGGACTGGTACAAGAGTATGAACACCAATATTTGCCTGTTGTCAGACCGTCGGCAACTTTTGTCCTAACATTCGTTGCCATTTTACCTTGTGTCGTTAAAATTGCATTTAGTTCGCATTCAAGGTATATATGTTAAATTGGCTTGCATCGATTTTACACAATTTTTATCACGATTAAATTTAATTTCAGAGCAACAGCAAAGTTTGATTTCATACGTGGCATTGTTATTTGTGGACTTTCTTCATTCATGTTTGGATGGCATGTCCATGAAAAAGCCATACTATTGGCCTTCATTCCGTTAAGGTTCGTTCTGCATTGGACTTAAAAAAATGAATATTAAATACCTGTATATGTGTTTATTAATTCCGAATTTTACGGGAAAATTCTTTTAAATTCCAGTTTACTTTTAACACAAAATAGCACCGAAGCAAAGCAAACTTTATTCATGTCTGTGGTTGCCAACTATTCACTATTCCCTTTGCTTTTCACCGCCAATTTGCTGATCATCAAATCAAGTTTATTCCTATTGTACACATTTCTAATTGTGTATGGAATTAATTCGCTGAATTTGACAAAAGAGCGTCGATTCATTCTGTCGCCGATTGAATTATTTTATGTTGTAGGATTATTGGCGATATTTATATATGAAATTTGCTTTCAATATGTATTCAAATTGAATTCAAAACTACCATTTTTACCATTGTTGTTAACTAGTGTTTATTGTAGCATCGGAATCACATACTTTTGGCTAAGCTATTATATTAAGTTTTTATTGTCTAGAATTTCGGTTGCACCAAAAACGAAACTTGCAAAAGAAAAACAAAATTAAATGATCATTTTTGCTTATGTTTTGTGAATGGGCAATTGACTCAATTGTAATGGGCATCCAAGCCAAATTGTAGATGCTCTGCGAGGATAACCACGTACCGGACGCACCCAATGATTATTATACAACCAATATAAATTCCCTTTGAAAAAGTATGTTTTACCATTTGGTACGGATATTGCTGCATCAATATTATTTGGAACACCTCTCCATTTGTCCGATATGTTGGCCGGATAATTTTCATCTTTGTGACGATTCTCTTCGTCAAATCGGACAAATTTTGTGCCAGCAAATAAATATGTTCGCCAATTTTTACTCCAAACAAAGGCTGCATCTATTTTGGAAATAGTCTCATCAAAACCGAAATCGGTTATTGATTTTGGGCTATTCTCAATAAAGCGATACCCATCAAAGATCCAATATTCTTTGCCTGTCCACAAAAGTAATGTCTTCCATTGATTTGAAAATATAAATCAATTTGATTCATTCAAATTTTTTTTTTTTTTTTTGCTCACCGTGAAATAATATAATGGAACTATCCGTTTTTCGTTCATAGGCCGCATCAATACAATCAACATCATCTGGTATATCTGTGAAAATTTCATTAATTTTCACGGGATATCCATCCGCTATACGATATTCATCGGTCAAACGCCATAAAAATTCATTTTTGAATATGAAAATTTCACCGCGCAACAATGCAACTGCATCGAAACCTTGACCTACACATAAATCCGGTGGTGTGGACCTGATGGAAAATCGTGGAGATGTACTTTCTATTGGAATGTTAAAACGGCGCTAAAAATCGATAGAAAGCAAAACATGTATTAAAAAAAAACACACATTTTGAATGTATAAGACATTGAATTTAGTACTAACCTTATGCTTGTCGATCGATTCAAAGTCACCATCAAATGTTGACACAGTTGTCGGTGGCTCCATGGATGTATATTCTTTGTTTGGATCTTTTAAGTGAGACTTTGTGGTGCGTGATATTTGAGGTGTGGTTGTTTCATAATCATCTGATTCCGTTGTTTCAATGCCGTTGTCATTGTCATTCCATTCAAATGTCTGGCCTTTTACTTAACGGATACGGATGTGAAAATGAAAAAAGTTTAGCCATGAAGGTCTTAGCCAAGTGAGTGGAGAATGGAAATAATAATGAAACCTACTGTAAAGCTCATACATTGCCATTATATCGTCATAATTAAGATCTTTTGATTCGTCAGGTCCTTTGTAATACGGAAACATTATTGATGAATGGACCGGTGAATGAGCTAATCCCAAGCTATGTCCAAGCTCATGAATGGCAACCGACTGAAAATCAACACCATCATATAAATTCGTTGAATTTTCCTTCCAATTTTCATCATTGTCAAAATGAATGTCGCCTCCAAAGCTGCTCATTTCATATGGATAGAATGCATGCGCTAAAACATTGCCTGGTCCATCAAATGGAAAATTATCACCATGATAGCTGGATCCAAATGCGACTATTATATCTGCATCTGGATCATAAACACGAACGAACCGAAGATGTGAATATTTCGACCATAGCTTAAATGCAGTTTCCATACCAGATGCCACTCTAGTTTCACCCACTTTCGGCGACCAATTAGCAATGCTAAACAAATAAAATTATAAACAAATTCAATCGCTCCAATATGATACATTGTCTATTGCATTTAAAAAAAAAAAAGAAGAAGAAAAACCCCGTACAAATATGTGATCCGACGTTTGTGCCATCCATGTGATCCAATTGCAAAGCGTTTCGATCGAATGTTCCGTTTAATATCGGCCACACCACATCGAGGCGCTGTAAACAGCTATAAAGCACAGAAGAAAACCAATATTTCAAGTTTTCAATTTAAAATTCACAAATGCAATCAGTATGATCCCAAAAAAAAAAAAACCTTTAGCGTTGCATTATCAAGGACTCCAGTTTCATTTATAGCTCCAAACTTTTGTACATTTTTAATTGCTGCGATAACAGCATCCTCTCTTAACAGAGACTCAGACGTGGATGGCCGTGATTCTAAATATCCAAACTTCCGCATGAAATCCAACTTGAGAAATTGGAAAAATATTGAACCGAGTGTAATTAAGCCGATTCAATTTCGAATAAGATCAATATTTTCTTACAACTTCCGGTGGAGTTATGCCCGTATGAATTACATTATTATTATTAATTGCACTATTCACAGATGAAGAAATAATTGGAACACAATGACTCCGGTTGACGGATACACATCCTACAAACAATATGTAAATAAAAAAGATCATTTTCACAATTCGAAGTATCGTTGAAAAATAATAATGGACACAGTCGATGCTGTGCAGCGCTGAGCGCAGACGAAACTAAATGCTATGCAAAATGTATTTGCGAATTTTCTCACAATCATGTCAATTTTCTTATCATTTTGCATTCATATTCCATATGAGAGTGCTGATATGTTGAATGTTCAGGGTTTATTATCAATTTGTTTTGCCTGCGATTTTCGCTTCCTTTTTCGAAATCTAAACAAAAAATGATAATGACAGTTGAAATGATGGAACTCCATTGCGAAATGAAAAGAATTTAAAAACTCGATTGACGTAGCCTTTTTTATAATTGTTTTTCATTTTATTTTATATTTATGGTAATGATCACAATTTTGTTGACAGTCCAAATTCCATGGACCAACATGGATGGATCAAATAAGAACAGGACTTCTTTTATATGAATATCGATAGAATTTTGGTGGTTGCAAACTTACCGTCAAGCAGCAATGCTCTCAACCGGTTATTTTCAAATCAAAATATCAAATAAAATTGATTGGTTTTATTTTGGAGAGATGGAGGCTCAAAATCATTTTATTTTGTATTTTGCCTTCGAATAAAATACAATCAAAATCATTTCGACCTTTATTTTTCTCGTTTAAAAAATAAAACCGAAATGATAGAAACGAAAAACGTATTGAAATTATAGAATACATGTTCCAAGATTTGTCAGACAATTGTCCATGCAAAGGAGAATTTCATTGATTTGCCTGTCATTTCATAGCTATATTGGTAAATATCGAACAACTGAACATTTGCCGGGCAAAGCAAATGCAGGCGATTAGATAAAAACCAACAATTAATATTTAATGAAAAAATTGTCGACAGAGTGATTTTATTGTTACGAACAAACGTGAAACTGCATTTCAGTACAGCGATTATTTTATTTCATCGATAAATAAATTCATTTCTTGAATTTGATCAAACATCGAAATGAAATCATTTTTTTTTAAATTCAATTTCGATGACTTTCAAATCCATTTTTTTTCTTCTTCTTTTTTTCATTCACACTCTTAGATCCTGAAAATATATGTGTTCGTTCAAAACAGAAAATAGCTATTTCCGATGCTTCGGCCAAGTATTGCGGCATTTGTCATACAATCGACAAAAACGCTCTTAAGCTAAATAATGTATGACAATAAATAATTAGCCTGCCAAAGCAAATGCAAGCAATTGAAAAAAATCGACTCTATTTAAACCGGGACTACGATCAAAAATATTTTCAGCATTTTATGCCTGTCAGAAGTAGTAGTCAACGAAAAATGTCATACAAATATGCGCTCTCAATGTGTGTGCTGTGGAATCCAATACAATTATTATACACACATTTATAGGAATGTGTAGGGTGTATAGATCGGATAACCGGCTTTCTAATATGAAATCAATTTAAATACATATGCAACTGAAAATTATACGACGTATATTTAATCAACGACGTACATTATCGTTTCAAACGTTGAACGGATAACATCGATTTTCTTTTCATTTTTCGATCACTTGTTATTTTTCAATTTTATTTGCAAAGCAGAATTTTTTCATATCGAAACTTCGCAAATTTTTCGATTTATATCCAGTTTCTTTTTTTTTCGGTGTCCGAGCAAATTTATAAATTTCCAAATTAAAAATGGTTAAAGCAGTTTGTGTTATTGCCGGTGATATAAAAGGCAATGTTCATTTTGAACAAGTAAGTTTGATTGATTTGTTGAACATTCTAGAAAATCAGTTTGATTGATGTGTTGAATGAAAGCGATTTTCTCCCTATTCAACACATCGAATTGATAGCATTATCGAATTTGAAGAGCAAAAATAAATTGACTAAACGAAATTCAATAAGTATAATACAATTCAACTGAAAGAATTACCATTTATTCCATTGGCTAATTTATTTTAATTTATTTCTTAGTTCAAGTCTTAGTTCTCATTGTCGATTGACTAACCTTTGCTCGAAAATAATGTATTATCTTTTTTTTTTCGTGTGCATTCAAGCAATATCACTTTGGAAAAGTATACATTGTAGTGTATACTGTATACAATTTGAAGCAGATACTTTTATATTATTTTTTATTCTTTTTTTCTTTAATTCCCAATATAATCATGACTTGCAATTAGAATAGTCGATGCTTATCGCATCGAGTACTTCTCCAACGGAATTTTCAATTTTTTGTTTTTTTTTTGTTATTTGGTTTCGTTTATTTAGCAAGATAATGGTGCCGTTGTTGTGAGCGGTGAAATAACTGGTTTGACACCCGGCAAACATGGATTTCATATCCATGAATTTGGTGACAATACAAATGGTTGTACATCGGCCGGTCCACATTTTAATCCAACCAACAAAGAGCATGGTGCACCCGATGCTGATAATCGTCATGTTGGTGATTTGGGAAATGTTGAAGCCAATGCAAATGGTGTTGCTAAAATTAATATCAGCGATTCGTTGATTTCATTGAATGGGCCAAATAGTATTCTTGGACGTACGGTTGTTGTTCATGCTGATGTTGATGATTTGGGTTTGGGTGGCCATGAATTGAGCAAAACTACCGGAAATGCTGGCGCTCGCATTGGTTGCGGTGTCATTGGTATTGCAAGCGCATAAAATCAATATTATATATCGCATTATTATGATGAACCAAAACCAAAATTTTCCAGATATTTAAGATTTAAGTATCAAATTTACTATCTGCATTATAATTAACAGAATAACTGAACAAAGAAATAAAGACCATTCGAAAAAAAAACAAAAACAAAAAGAAGCAAATTTATTTTTCAAAATTGTTTTTTTTTCATTTGAAATGCTATTGCAAAGTAGATGGATTTAAAGACGAGCATATTTTTCACGACCAGGATATTTAATTAATGGAAAATGTGGAAATAAATATCTGAATTGTCAAAATATCGGAATCCGAATGTTTGAAATGGCGTTTGTTCGTTGACATGTGGCGCACCCAAACGGTCAATTAGATAATGAATCTGAATTGTCAAACGTTTTTAATGGTTTTTAATGGTTGTCACGCTGAAAGTGGTTTCTTAAGCTTTTTTGTGTTTTTCGACGATTTGTGTATTGTGTATTTGTAGGTTTTGCGCTATTTATTAATTAATGAATCAAGTCAAATATAAATATAATCGCTATTGATCGATAATCGAAAGAAATTCAAATTGCGATGAAAACTCAAACAAATGTTACGGAAACAAAACCAATTGTGGAAAAGACCGCACACAAATTGACGCGTCAATTTGGTAAAATCATTTTAACCCTGGAAAATTGCTTACTATCGGACAATAAATTACAAGAAACACCATCACAACAAGATGGATTGGATAAGGAGGTTGAGACCGATTTACGTATACTTGGCTGTGAACTCATACAAATTGCTGGAATTTTATTGAAATTACCACAGGTGAGTCTGAGATCCGAGAAAATGTTTAGTTTTGTAAATGAACTCACGACAACAACTAATTGCAAATGCACTCGATTTTCTTTTAGGTGGCAATGGCAACCGGTCAAGTACTATTTCAACGATTTTATTATTCAAAATCATATTTACGACACAATATGGAAACGACAGCAATGAGTTGTATTTGTTTAGCATCGAAAATTGAGGAGGCTCCACGAAGAATTCGTGATGTGATTAATGTATTCCATCATATCAAACAAGTCCGAGGACAAAAGTAAATAAATTCGCCTTCATTCGTTCGTTAAACATCAAATCATGAATGGAATTTAACTTATTTTTTTTGTTTTTTTTTCTTCTTTTCAATTTAGACCCATTCAACCGATGCTTTTGGATCCAAGCTACAGTGCACTCAAAACCCAAGTCATCAAATCAGAGCGACGTGTATTGAAAGAGCTTGGATTTTGTGTTCATGTTAAACATCCACATAAATTGATTGTAATGTATTTACAAGTTTTGGGATATGAACAAAATCAACGTTTAATGCAAATTGCTTGGAATTTTATGAACGATTCGTTACGTACCGATGTTTTTGTACGCTATAATCCAGAAGCAATTGCATGCGCTTGCATCTATTTAACAGCACGTAAAATAAATTTACCATTGCCGAATAATCCATCGTGGTATGGTGTGTTTAGTGTGAGTGAAGATGAAATTTTGGACATTTCATACAAAATAATGGAATTGTATCGACGACCAAAACCAAATGCCGAAGCATTGGAATTGGCCGTTGAAAAATTGAAAAAAGTTTATGAAGATATTCGTAATAAAAACAAAACCGGACAAAATACACCACCAATGGCCGTTACAACTGTTGATCGAAATGATACATCGCACAATGCATGGGGCGGTTTTATATCACGTGCTTTACCACCGGCTGCCACAGCCAATGATAATGGAAAAACATCATCGCAACAACAAACATCGTCAAATACAAAGCAAGTATTTCATTTGCATATCAAACAATTTATTGTTCGTCAATTAATTAAAATTTTTCATTTTTTTAATTTTTTTTTTCTTCGAATATTAGCAAAAGTCAAACAGCAGCAGCAGCAGCAGCAGCGGCAGCAGCATCATCTCAACAACAATCGACAGATCCATCGAATACAAATAGTAATCAATCAAATCAAACGGTGTCACAACAACCGATTTCAATTGGAAAAGAGTCAACAAATAGTAAATCAGTGAAGAGATCATCCCGTTTATCACGAGACGAAGCACCCACCAAACGTTCGCAATCAAGATCATCAGAATCGAAATCAGTGTCACATTCACCAAATAGATCGCGTAATCATAAAAAATCACGGTACAGATCCAGAAGCCGAACACCACAAAAAAATAGCGGCAAAAAGAAATCAACCAGAAATTATTCACGTTCACCATCAATGTCACCATCTAGATATAACAAAAAACGGTAAATTTCCATTCAAGAGACACAAAGTTGCTTTGAATAATGCGTACATTAGCCGATCATTGTGGATTTTTATTTTTTATTTTTCCAAAACTTTATTGATTGCAGGGATCGAGATGATTATGGCAGTAACAACGGTGGTGAGCGATCCGATAAAAAACGTTCATCTGCAGAAAAACATCGTCGTGATCGAAGCAGAGATACATCATCATCAAAGCATGATCGTTATTCGGGGCGAGCAAGTAATAGCGTTGCTAGTGGTCATCGTTCATCCAAACATCAAGACAGATTTCGTGATCGAAAGCGATAAGGGAATGTGACGAATCACATAACATATCATTAAACAGAGAAAAATAAATGAATGAAAATGAAATAATTTTCGGTGGCTTTCATTTCAATATTTGAATAAAATTTCAGTTTTTTTTCCCGCCTTTGAATGGATTTTTCGCGGCAAAAATTATTTAAATTTTATATTATGTGTGTGGATAATGGCGACTGTCAAAAATATCAATGCAATTTTCTGTGTGTTCATAAGCTGTTCCATTGAACCATTTACTTTTTATTTATATCAAAAGATTCGATTTGAGTTTGTTTGAGCTTTTTCGTTCTCGTAATTTGTTTGTTTTGTTTAGAAATTGTAAACAAGTTTATATTCATTGGAAATTGAGATTGTCAATTCAGCTAAATGAATCCGTATTTTCATAAATAATCAAATTATTTGGAATCAATGAAAACAATGAATGCATTATTATTATAATTGTTATTATTATTTGAATTGCATCAATGGCACTGGCACAACGATACCGACATCAGCCTTGTTTCGTCATTTCCATGTAAATTATTCTTGTGAAATCAGTATTTTCAATTGGACAATTGAAGGGCATTAATATCTCAAATTCATTATCATTTTATTCCGCGAATTCAAAATTAAATGTTAAAACCACAACTTCCACAGAATCACAAAGCGAAAAAAATATGGGAAAACCATATTTCAATCGACCGCTACGATAACATTGCGACTTGCCAGATGCACCGTATGAAATTTTGAATAAATATTGAATTATGTTATTGCGATAACAATAAATTCGACTGAAAACCACTTATCGACAGGCGACGCGATATGAATTGCGCAAAACGAATGAAACCAAATGACTCAAACCATAGATAAAATGACATTTTGTGTGTTTTGAAAACCAAAAAAAAAAAAACAATCGAAATGCTATCTGAATTTCAAAAGAAAGAAAAATATGAAGTATGATGGTGGTGTTGCCATATAATTTCAATTCGGCAACAATAGCAACACAATCGAAAAATTCACGCATATTGTACTACTATCATCACATGGACAAAATAATACATTCATCACCCACAAAACAAAATGTCCTACTACACGATCAGAACATACACAGTCATGCATACATATCGAATCCATTCATTTAATATAACGAAATGAAACTAACAATCAGCCAGCATTAGCCCTCATACAAATACAAATGAGCGCACACACACACACACAAATGCACGTATGCATTGCATACCATTGCATCGATTCCGAAGAAAACGGAACAGAAACGCCATGAAAAACCCAAATAAAATAAGAACAGCCAAAGTAATGCTCAAATACCTTACTATATACGGGACTGTGAAAACGTTTGTTGCCCAATGGCATATTTATATGGTTGGTGGATGACTATGTATGGATGTATGGTATTCTGCCTTTAAATGTATTTGTCGGTTGTTTGGATCGTTTTCATTTGATAAATTTGAATGTATTGAATTTTTTTTTCTTTTTGTTTTTTTTTTTGCTTCTTCGGGTTATTGGTGTGAGTGGCTCCGCTACCTACATCGTATACGGTCTATTGCATCAATCAGAATATATTCGTCATTTATTGTCGTTCATTCATTGATCAAGTTAGTGTCTCGTCTATCGCGTGTGCTATCCATTGCATCGTTTTCTCATTTTGATAAATCTCTTTTACACCAAAAAAGAAAAGAAATTTTTTTTTTTGGTTTTTCGTGTATGGTTTAGAAGATCACAATTTTTTAAACGAAAGAGTTTGTGACTGCATACAATTTTCCAGTCAATTCAATTGTTTTTTCAATTCGATTCGTTTTTTTTTTTTTTTTTCAAAAAATATATGAAATTCTCGGTAGAATTATTATTCTTTTGTCAAAATCTATGTGTGCAGTACAGTGAATTTGGGGAAACGAGTTTACCCAAAATCATCGAGTGTGATAGCACTTAGGCCTGTGTTTCTCAAATTTCGAAAGAAGGAATTTCGAAAGACGAACACAAAAACAATAACAAACCCTGATTAAATAACAAAAAAAAAAAACAACGTGAAATTCAAAAACAGGGGAAACCGAATCCGCATTGAATTCCATTGAGAGCCTGAAATTTGTGGCAGAAAAATATTCATAATAAATATTGGGATTCATATATTAATTGTATATGTTTTGGGATTTTGAGTGATTTTGTTGCCGCTAGCCGAATAACAACAAGCCCAAATTTTCGATAAGATCAAATGAAATTGCTTTTCAATAACATTAAATGCGATAATAATTACAAATATTGACCACACACACACATGCACGCAAACGACTGGTTATTATCGGTGACGGTGAAATGTGAATCAGTAAATATATCAATATTATTAATTTTTATTTTGTGTGTGAAATATATTGCATCATAGTCGACGTTGTGAATCCTGAGTGAAACAGAAGAAGAAAAACAAAACCAGCCTAAATTATTTCCCAGAAATAAGTAAAACAATAAATTGTAGGCAATCAGCAATTCGTCCAAAGCAGCAGCAGCAGCTCACGACAAAAAAGAGAAAAAGAATAAAAATTTGGAAAAAAGAAGAAAACGAAAAAATAAAGAACCTGAAAATCCACAACACACAATTTGTAGGAAATTCTCGTTTCATTTGATCCACAACGTGTTGGGA
The DNA here is from genome assembly GCA_000149185.1 of Mayetiola destructor. NCBI lineage: Eukaryota > Metazoa > Arthropoda > Insecta > Diptera > Cecidomyiidae > Mayetiola > Mayetiola destructor. Next base: position 79,381 of record GL501554.1, read on the forward strand.
ACAATCATCACATTATATGAAAACATGATTCAACTGCTCTTCAGCCTAAACAATTAAAAGTGTGTGTATTGTAGTTAACCTTTTTCTGGTGCTGTTTCCATTTCGCTTTCGAACGAGTTTGTGAATAAAAAAAAAAGAAAAAATATAGAATTTTGCTGTTTGAGAAAGTCGTGTATCAAAGTATTTCGGCGACCATTAAATAATATGCACTCTGTGAGTCACGGATTCAGCTATTGCATTGCATTAAACTGAATTAAATTGAACTTTGCCAACTTGATCGAAAAAATTCGGTCCAAAATCGAATACCATAAAACGTAAATGCTAAATTTTAATTGTTCAGTGGTCAGTTGGATGCATTTATACAAATTTGTGAAACATTTAGCGAATAAAGTGTTCAAGTTCCCAGCATAAATATTCAAATTGTAACAAAAAAAAATAAATAAATAAAAATTAAGAAAAAGTTACAAGAAGAAAAAGTACACAAAGGCTAAAGAGAAAAAAAAGAGCGTTCAACAGAATCATATGTGCATCAAACGATTTGCA